>CM037155.1:13630479-13657506 GCA_020921065.1 Vaccinium darrowii
CGAAAAAAGTATTACTAATATTTTAGACCAAAATGTAGCAAATTTTTTAAAACAAAAAACAAAAAGTTAATTGTTTTGTGCATGAACAATTTATTTATAGTAACGAATGACAGAACCGATAGCCACTGTTTATTAACGAAGTAACCATCGAGATACATAGAACTAGCGTTGTACCCGTTCGATGCACGGGCGAACGAAAAAAATGGTTGCATTGATCGATTCTTTTTAGCTGTCTGTGCACTAAACGGATACAATGCAAGTGTAAATTATAATTATGAATTAGCATCCTATTTAAGGTTTGAAACCTTTTAAAAAAGGAGTAGTAGTATACTATGTAACATACTCCCTATTTTAATTTTGTCTTTCAACAATTGTTGGTCATTAGGGGAGTAATAGATAACAAGAATGCACACAATTCTCTTACTCTCTTAATGCTACAACTGCAAAAAACTAACGTATCAACATAATCAGTTGAAGTATTCACTTCTCAGCCCACTCCCCAGGAAACTCCTAAAATTACTCTCCCACTCAAATCTACATTCCCCCTCCCATGCTCCCACTCTCTGAAAACTCTCTCTCTCTCTCATGCACACACTTCCCCCGCCCCCCCCCCCCCCCCCCCCCCCCCCCCCCTAAATTTAGAAAATTAAAAAAAAAAGGAAATTAGGACGGGCCGGTTTGGAGACTTTTGGAGGCTCAACTACATTGCTATAGGATGTTGACTAGCGTTGAACCCGTGCTATGCACGGGTGAGATTTACTTGCACGCACAATGTTTGTACATGGCACAATATGTAGCATGTGGACCCTAATCATACATGCACAGTAAGCCAAAACCACCGTCTTTTCTTTTTCGAAGTAGCCACATGCCTAGAAGTCATTCTCGAATTGAAGCAAAATTGAACATATAACTTGCATATAACAATGAGAGAGGCAAATAGTCAAAATCATGGGGAGTGCTTAATGCAAATTTGCTGGCCTAAGTCTAATATTAAGCAGGAAAGGTTCTAGTCACAACATTGCCAATTAAAAAAAAATAATAAAAAATAGAGTTCTAGTCGCAGACTCAAAATAAACTCCAAACTTTGTTTGAGTGCGAGCACAAATATATGGGCAACAACAAAATTGCATCAATGCTGGACTTTTATTTTAGTATACAAATCTGTTTTGGGGTGTTGCACATTCATATAACAATCCATAAACAGCAAAAAAATAAAATTTGGTAAGGAAATCATACCATTGAAAGGGATCTCCACTGCCAACCTCCATAGAAGCGCTAGCAGGGTTTCAATGTCTCCTGTAGCAAATCCATTGTACCCGTGCATACCACCATGAAAAGCAGCTTCTTCCATAACAGACTTTGACAGCTGAACACACTCCAAATTTTGAACCATAAAAGCCTCCTTAGATCAAAAGAACAACACTTGGATTTTTGAGGGACCTCGGTACCAAACCTTTGTGCACTGGATGAGGAGTGTAGAAACCAAATCAACTAAAAAAAATAGTAAACAAAGATGACCCATTGCTGGAACTGATCTTTCTCTAATGATGTTAGAAAAATCCACCATTAAGATTCACAATAGCTCTTGTAGCAGCATAGTTGGGCTTCCATCCATTAACAGGTCTTACGTGATCCTGTTCCAGTGTGAAATCCTGCAAAATAAAAGAGATACGTTTAACCCAAAACAAATTATGAAGAGAGTAGAGACTATTTATGAAGTGATTTATGTCCAGAAATAACAAAGGAACTAATAAAAGAGGTCAAAATCAAAAGGACAAATCAAACCAAATAGAAACATTGGCAGAAACAAACGCAACTATGTACTAAAGAAAGAACACAATATTATGGATTGATTTCATTTTATTCTGAAAGAGAGTGGAAAAAAATTACCTCATCATCGCAGAAATTGTCCAGTCTTCTTTGAACAGCAATAGGATCCTCCTTCCTCCATCATATTTATTTTCTCAAAAAAAAAAAAAAAACCCCACATATCTGTCTCTCACACTACAACATGCAACAATATTTTCTCTCTCTAAATCTATCTCAACAGTGAGGAGCTATCTCAAGTTCAAAACGGCAGCAAACAGGTCAAATATGACGGAGTAGCAGCAAATAAGCCCCATACCACAGCAGAAATCAGACAGATAGTCTCATTTTTTCATTTGTCATCACAATTAAAATGAAGGATAAACCATAAGAGTATCCACCAACCATAGCATGAAGAACTCCAATCTAGCCACAATAAATTAAAGGATTCACACATGAGCAGTAAATTTCAAAAGAGAATTCAAACTACATGATAACAATAAAAGAAACAACTCTTGTTCCAACAACAATGGATTTTGAAAAGGAGTTATGATGATAGTCTCATACTCCAGAAACTGTTAAAGCACTATGAACACCTAAAGAACAATGATATCGTTAAATAACGGATAGCAATAAACTCAAAATGCAGTAGAGTTAGGGTTCATCAAATTCCAGTTTTCGCTTCACTCCCTGCAAAAGGAAGATTGTTAAAAAATTAATCGTTGTATAGGTGTAGTAGTTAATTGAACGAATAACTAAATTGGTATGTATGAATAGTTTTTTTGAAATTAGAATCTCTATCGTTACCTTTTGCTGATGTTTTTCATGTCTGTCCTCTTGATCCTGCTTCTTCTTATCCTCTTGATCATGCTTCTCCTCTTGATGGTTTAATTGTTTCTCCACTTCCTCCAAAGCTTGCAAACATATCATTTCATTCTCGATCTCCTCGAGCATAGCTCCCAATTCTCTCAAATCCGGGAACTTTTCTTTCAAGCTTGCGAAAACTTTTGACTTAGGCCATGTGGGTGGGAGGTTTTTAACTATAGCCTTAACCAAAATCACAATGTGTGGCTTGAAGCCTTTTTTCTTTAGATTATGGAATTGTTTTTCCTTGTCTAGAATGTGCTCCCTCACAATTGAGTTTGCCATCATCTGCCCTTGCTCAAACTCTATCCACAAAGGGTAGACATTACGTTCCTCATACATCAAAGCATTCGTCAAATCCATAGCATTATTTATAACACGATTTTCAAATATTGTCTTTTTGACATGATTCCAACTCGGTGATAGAAGTTCTACTATTTTTCTCATGAGGTATTGTTCAGTGTAATTTTCTCCAAGTTTTTGCAAGGCTCGGCATGCCTCTATTTTTTGCTGAACAATTTTTTCAACTAGGGAGCCCTCCCTATGACGTTTAGTTTCAAAATCGTGTCTGCCATTCAACATGTTTAAGTAATCACTATGACGGAAAAGTGGAGGATGCCTCATGAAACCTGCATAAAATGTTCACAGTGATATATACTATTATAAAAATCAAATTTACGATCTTTGATAGGAAAAAAACGCTAATGACACAATCAAAACTACCATACATAAAAACCTACATGAAATGAAAAAGCTGATAGATAATATCCTTGGAACTAAAAAAGTACTTTAACAAACAATTTACAAACTGTGCAAGAAAAAGGAACTGTGGATGGGTTTTTATTGGGTTATCCTCTGATAACATCATCTGGCATACCAGGTTTGTTACCAATCAAAATCTTTAGGCCCGATGGAGAGGTGACACGTGATAGAGCCACATACAACTGGCCATGAGAGAAGCATGAATTTGGAAGATAAAGCCCAACTTTTTTCAAAGTCTGGCCTTGACTCTTGTTTATTGTCATAGCAAATGCGAGCTTTATTGGAAATTGCCTTCTTTTCAATGTGAACGGCGTATGATTTGAAGAAGGAGATAAGACAGCACGATGAAGATGTACTATTTCTCCAGCTCTAGAACTTGTAATAACTTTAGCTTCGATTACCTGATTTGCCATCCTAACAACGAGTCGAGTGCCATTGCATAACCCCAAAGATAGGTTGACATTTCTGAGGAGCATAATCGGTGTTCCAACCTTCAATTTTAAGCAATGGTTTGGGAGTCCTGGTAAGTTCAAAGAATGCAGAAGTTCGGGAGGATGCATGTCTTGATCATTGCTCTCAGGCTCTGGTGGACACAACTTATCAGCTCTATTATAAATCCTCATTTCCCCTGGTAGCATTGATAGCATAATATTATTAATTTCATCAACATCATCATGCTTAGGGGCTAAAATGGCACGTTCTTGCAAGTACCCCGTATCCTGATATTTATTACTGAAATCAGAGTAGGTGCTTTCAATCAACGTGTGTATGCCTCTTTCATCATTTCTAATGAGGAATTTTTCGGGAATATGAATTCAATTGGGCTCCCGACCTTCACACAAAATGCGGTTCCCCGTATTTTTCCTTCGCCGATCAATTTTATCCACTCTGCGAAATCACGTAACTCTTGACGTGTCTGATCAGGGATATCTTGTGCTGAAAGACGCATATTTCTGGTAAGGTGCAAAGCACGGCAATGATCTCATATGGCAGAGTTAGGTAAAGAAGCAGCCACCGTTTGTTCCTGACCTCCTTTGGTAATAACGGGTAGTATTTGTCTGAAATCCCCACCAAGCACAAAGAGTTTTCCGCCAAATACACTGCCACTTGAACAATGCTCCATATTTTTTAGTATGTCCCAGAATGATTGGTCAACGGCTTCAAAAGCATGACGACTTACCATAGGTGCTTCATCCCATATTATTAATGATGCTTCTTGTATCAAACCTGCCAACTCTGTTCCGAGGTTTATTGAACAACATGAGGATTCATCAGGGTTCAATGGGATTTTGAAACGTGAGTGTGCAGTTCGTCCTCCTGGCAAGAGCAATGCTGCAATTCCTGAGGAGGCAACAGAAAGGACTATCTTATTTTCAGCTCAAAATTTTGCTATTAAAGTCTTCCATAAGTATGTCTTTCCAGTTCCCCTGCTGCCATACACAAAAAATAAGCCTCCCCGTCGGCTAACATGAGCTTCAACTATGGTGTCAAAGACTCTCAGCTGGTCCTCATTCAACCCTCCATGTAAGGATTGAAAAGTTTGCATTTCTAAGGTGCTATGATATTGTAGTTCCTCTCTTATAAGCTTGTTTGATGCGATCTCAGCATCACGATAAGATGGGAATGACATTGGAGAGAACTCTCTTAGTGATCTTCCGTTTTGGTTTAGTATCTTTTCTATTTCAACTAATCCCAACTAATCCGAAATTTTTAAGATCACATTCTTGAAGACTAACATTACCATCACCGGTAAGCCTCCTTACCCTATTCTGCAGATCATCCGTCAGGTCAACCCAATGATTCTCCCACAATTCTAGTGGGTTTGTAACTTCTGAAAACATTAGAGCATTGAGCAAAATAGATTTCGCAATTGAGATCCCGATGCCCACGTTGAAGCTTCGGTTAAAGCTGCACCCCATTCATTATCATAGTCAAGTAATCCAAGTGCGAGGCATGCAGATTTAAATGTTGGATAGACAACACCGTTTACGGTTCTGATATCCTCGTAGAATTTCACACCTCGTACTTTGGTAAGCAACATTTTCGTAGGTAATATCGTTTACCAAAATTTGGATGCCCATAATTTTGCCTCCCTATACGCATTTGTTGTTTCCTTTCCTTCCATTGTTTCGTTCCCTTATTCCATACCCATAATGTAGGAAGCTCTTGATAAGTTAATCCGTTTGCTGATGTATGATCTCTATTCACTTGAAATCCTGTATCCCTGGTTGATTAGTGATTGAAGGAATGGTTTTTGAATCTCTGAACACAACAGACTGTTCACCAGGCAGATGATATTGCAATCGCTCAACAGAAGGGTATTGTTTTTGCAATTCAAACTCATAGATTCTCCAGCAAGCTTCAATTGCGGAGACATAACGACAATCTAAGTATTGTTGCACCTCATTAGTCACTTCATGCCTACATTGCTCATTGCTTGCAGTTGTGGACACATTATTCTCGACTATAATTGTTGCACGATCAGGCCCTTTGTGCACGTACTTATATAAGTACTTGATCAATTTTGTATGTACACAACACTCAAAATTGATATGGGCATTGTATTTTACAATGAGGTCACGATTGTAGGGAATGACCCACTGATTGTCTATCTCAACTCCATGAACTATGTATTTTTTTCCATCATTCCTCCGTCTATAGATGACAAAACTATTTTCATCCCTCGTCGTCATTCCAGAGAAATTTTTAGGATAATGCTTGGAGCACTTTCCATTCACCATGCATGGAGCAGATGGAATGGCATCACCGCAGGGACCATGTATCATTCACCTCATAACAGTTTCAAATGCTAAAGGATCATTCACCTCATCAGGAATTTCTGCTGAAATAACTTCATCAATTTCTTCTGCCAAGTTTAGCTTGTCTTCTGCAGCCAGTGTCAAAATGATATTCGAATGTGGTAATCCTCTCTTTTGGTACTCGATGACATAGATATCTATTGACAAATTCATAAATAATTATGTAAGAGGACTATAATTATGGAAGAGGGCTATATATATAAAGCTACAATTTGCAAAAATATATAACATACCTGCTATAATTGTTCCAAAAAACTTTTCCTTCTTCATATCTCTCATAAGTTGCTTCATTTTAATTTGAAACATTCTCGCAAGTATATCAGGCCTATCCTCAGTACGTTGATTAGGAATACGGGCCACCTTCTGTTGGATTTCTGACCAACTCGGGTTGCACGCGAACGTGACAAAAAGGTCTGGGAATCCCATTGTTCGACATATTGCCATTGCATCTTCTACCCACTGTTGCAGCATCAGCATCACCAACAGTTGCAGCATCTTGTAGACCTCTATACAGATCAGTTCGCAATTTATTTTGGTTGCACCGAATAAAGTTTAGTCGATCTTGCTCAATGGCAGCATAGCAATCAACAACAAACTGTTGGAATAAACGACCACCTTGAAGTAGTGTTTTTCCTTCTATATCTCGGAATTGGAGTCTGAATGCATAGAACTCACGCATTGACACTCCTTGTCGATTGGTATTGGTGTTTGTGCCCGGTGTGAATCCTATAGACATTCTCCATCCATCAGTTCCATAGGGAAAAAGAAGTGGGTATTGGAGTGGCATGTACGAAGGATGTGTTTCGTTAATCCTTTGTAACTTGCCATCCAATTTTTGAACAACAATGTCACGATTGACACCGCTTTCAGACCCATCACAAACAATTAATGCTGCAAATTCATTCAAATATGTTGTCTTCCATCCCTTGAGCTCAAAATTCTAACACGAAGATCTTGAGCACCATTATCACGTATAATGTCTCCAGCTCTGCGAAAAATTTGTACATAAGGGTTGGTCACATTTAGCATCGACTGTAAGCCTTCCAATGTGGTTGTATCAATTCTTGTCGGACCACCACCCCCACTCATTGCCCCCATTCTATTATGAGTTTCATGTTCTCTGTCATAAATATAAAGTTGAGCAAACTTTGGTTTTGTTCCGGGTTTTTGTAGAAGCGAACCGATTCTATGAAAATTTGCTCCACCGTCTAACACCGAATGGTCTATTTTTCCTCCCATTGATGTGAAGGACAATAGTGAATTGTACGTCCTTATATTCTCTCAGAATCTCCCATCATTGAACTTTTGTTGCAAGAACTCAGGCGAGTCCGGCAACATAGGCAACAAACTTGTCCCTTTCTACAACAAAGGCTAAATTTTGGATTACTCAATGGGCTGTCTCTAACTTTTTCCTCCATCCACATCTTCGCCCCGCAATCTGAGCAATTCACGATTCTCTCGCCAAAGTTCCAACGTTCTGAAATATTTCTTCTTCTGGAACGAATGGAGGGTGCAATACCTGAAGTTAGTGAAGCTAATCATGTGAGTATAGATTGGGTGAGTCATTTTCATTCCGTTAATGACTCGCGCAGAGACTTGCGCCCTATGGCAATGTAGTTGGCCCTCCCAAAAGTCTCTAAACCTCAATCCCTCAATTTCCAGAATTTTGATTTTTTTAAAGACAAAATCACTCCCGATTTTTCTATAAGAATGCCACGTGGACACCAAATTCCTCACTTCTTATTTCCCCTTTGCTCCCATTACACCATGTGTAACCTGAAATAACAAGAAGTAAATAAATAAAAACCATCCCCACGAAAAAATGCCAGACCCATGTCTCCCACTCTGGCAATCTTCTCATATTAAAAAAAACCGCAACCACGTTTCCCAGCCACAAAAGAGAAACTCCCATGCTACCGAGAATCCGCATTCCTCAATCATCCATAGCCCTTACCCCATTACTTCTTCTTCGTGTTCTCTGCTTTCCATTGCTTTCTCCTCTTTTACTTTCTCCCCTGTCAAGGCCACAACTCGAACACTCTCTATCATTCCCAATCTCCGAACCCTTAACCCAGTAACTTGGAAAGGTACAGCGTTTAAGAAAGGGTGGTTCGTTATGCTTTGCTAATGTTTCCATTTTTTTGTTTTGCATGTTCGAATATGTTCAACTTCAAACCGCAACCTCAGCGTCCTAACTACACCGAACCAGGTTTGAACGTGTTCAACTTCATTTTCCCCTCAAAGTTATGCCAAGTTATTTCTGTTTTCCAATGGTATAAAATCGTGTGTTCATTTTACTTTGTAAATGTTTCCATTTTTTTTTTCTGCAGGTTCGAATATGTTCAACTTCAAACCGCAACCTCAGCTCCCTAACTACACCGAACCAGGTTCAAACGTGTTCAACTTCATTTTCCTCTCAAAGTTATGCCAAGTTTGCTCTAATATTTAAAACAAAAATTAAAAGTCTTCCCAATTCAACCCTGAATTCTGTTTTCCGAATAGTGTTTCCATTTTTTGTTCTCTAGATTTTTATTAAAGTAAGTAAGCGGTCGTGTTCCTGTCCTGCTCAATTCAAATTCCATACGAGCATCCAAAAAAGGTTTGCTTTTCTGGCCTATATCTATGTTTGCTCCAATTAATCACTCTTTTTCACATGTCACATATATGTGTAATATCGTTGATTCTTTATTTTCATCTTATATACATTATTTATTACATGTTTGTTGTTTATATGTTTTCTCTACATTTGCCACTCGCAACCTAAAAATCCTAGGTCCATTCTTGACCGAGCAGAAAGTGATTTCTGGGCTGAGTTTTGTATATGGAGATCGAGAGATGAACTATATAGAATATACTTAGAACTATATTCAGTAAAAATATTCAAACTTCGAATGTACTTTTAGTCTAACAACAAATATATGGTTTCCGTAACTTTAAGCATTCCAGGGAAAATTATGTATATTCACCCACATCAACTCCAAGGAGCCAACAGAAAAAGGTATTGAGCTATTCATGGCGGCACTTTGATTTTCCTTTTGTTTAGAGCAATCGTGTGTCAATTGGGATTAGAGAAACTATTTTGAAAATTTTGAGCGTTTTCTTACTCTGTTTAGGGGAGGTCAGCGCGCGACACGTGTCAACTTTGACCTTCCATTGGAATGATGACAAGTGTCACATGGGTGGCACCAGTTTCTGCGCCACACGTGGCATGCTCCGCGCAAACCTCCGCGTGGGGGGGGGGGGGGGGGGGGGGTGTGGGAGTGCAAGTCTCCACGCAAGGGGGCCAACGGCCATAATGTTTTACGCAATCCAAATTTTTTGGTATAGACGACGCCATCAACATATTTTGAACACCAGATTTCCAACATTAAGTTTTGCTCAACTCACATTGAATCTATTGATCATCTTTTACTTCACATTAATCCAGTGTGAATTCTGTGGTCCAACATTCTCTCTTTGTGGGGAGTTCAATGGCTAACTCCACATTCTACTAAAGATCTTCTTCTGTTGTGGAAGGACTGGAAACTGAAGAAGGGAAGATTTGGGATGTAATTCCATTGGCCGTTATGTGGGCAGTATGGAACTTGAGGAATGCATGTGTCTTTGAAAATGCTACCATTGTTTGGGAAAAATTAACAGAGCTTGTGAAGATCAGAGTTTCTCTATGGGGGAAAGGATTTCTCAATTGATGACTTTATGTTCAGGCTGAGGAGTATTTTGGAATCCATTTAACTTATTTACTTTGTTACTTCTCGTTTCTTTTTTGATCTCTCCAGGGATGTCCTGGAGATTGATTTTGTTTCAGTTGCCATCTTGCCAACTTTTCTTTTCTCTGGGTTGTTATGAGGTTTGTCTAGTGGGCTGCATTCCCTCTTAGCTGTGTTGTTCTCCTCATTCCTTCCCTTTTAATCTTTGTTTCCTCAGAGATTAATAAAGTTTTTTGATGTTCAAAAAAAAAAAGAAAAAGTGGGCAACCAATCTTGAGCTAGGGCGTGGACAACTCAAACATCGGGGTCGACCCTGATTAGGAGACTTTTGGCATGTATTTTGGAGAGAATTATTGTCAATAGAATGCTGGTTTTGTGTCCCCAGAGTTTCATAATATAGGTGGATACGGACGTACTGATATCGATTGATATGTAGCCGCGCGGTAAGTACTCCGATACGGGAGGTATGCCTCAAATAGTGTTACATATAATTTGTTTGTTTAAAGGCTTATACTTTCAAAGTAACTGTACGTTTAATGTGGTTCTCATGTTTGATTGCTCCCTTTTACATCAAGAGAGGCAATGTTTGATTGCTTATTGGGTTCTCTTTGATTTTCGGTGATATCTTTTTACGAAATCAAAATCCTCAAATCAATTGACATCGGACTTTTGTGATGAAACATTTTTTTTTTATTTTTTTATCTTTTTGACCACTTGCGTAGTGATCTCAATCAGATAGTTGCGGTATGTCATCTTCCCAGAAATGAAGAAATTTGACTGAAAAGAAAAAAGAAAAAGGGGTAGTCTAGGTGCGGCAAAAGAAAACTAGCAAAAAACCTCAGGCAAATGGTTAAATCTGATGAAAACTAAATTTTGTTTGGAAAAAAAGAAAACAATTGGCTAGAAACAAAGCATAATAGAGAAGGCAAATGCACCAAAACAATTTAGCTTTTAGAAATGAACGAGTTGAACATAGGAGAAGTTCTTGATTTACCATATAAAACGTTCACATGAATCTTCATTGCACCATGTACCTAATTATTTCCATCAAATCTCACTTGGTGGACGAGGCAAAGGCCATGCAACTTGATGCTTACCCTTCCCAAATTTGGGAGGTGCAATGGTGGTTGATGAACCATGTGTGGAAACATTCACGTTGGATGACGACGGCGGATGACAATGCACGCGTACGTCATTTGGCAACGGCAATGGATGAGACTGTGGCAGTTCCGGCATCGCCTCTTGGGCCTCAAGATCTTGCGAGACCTTTTGCGTGTGTATCCGACGAGGAATCTCATGCGTCACCAGGTGCAACAATGGTGGCAGTCCCGAATTCTGCTGGAAAGAGGTGTCGCGTGTCTGGAATCGCCACGTGAAGAAGTCATCTCGTATCGGCTCCCGATTGGCAGACGGTTGATCTAGTTCGGGGAGGGTTTGATGCCCTTTTTCGTCCATTGACGTCTGACGAAGCAACGGACGCCGTGATATACCTGCCAGGAACAACTTTTAAAACGCACGTAATTTCGGTCTTTGCAGATGCTAACAATTTCGACCTCCCAAATGGAATTCTTGAATGCGCCTTCGCGGCCTAAACACACGGATTATTGGTTGTCCTTTACTACGCAAAACAGGTCATTGTGGCTTAATTTAATCGTTAGTGCTCCTCAAAAAAATTTATTCCATCCTACAATTAATACATTAACGGATCAAATCATCAGATAATCGTGGAAAGGAAAAGCAAATTTTGCAAAAATCAATTTATTCATACCTTAACTAGAAAAGCCCATGAATGATCAATGTATGGCCGAAATTTGGGAAGCACACATATGTGTTTAATTTAAGGTTGATGAAATGATTAGATTTGTGTTCCAAACACATCCCCTCCCTATTCATACGATGGGTTTACTTAATTTGTGGCTGGCTAATTTGACTTGGTCTTTCGAATCAATTTTAGTACGTTTTTATCGTCTCTCCATTTACCAACTGTACCCCCATTGACCAAAGTCAGAGTTGACCATCCAATAGGATGCTGACAGATGTCATCAAGATGATACCAGTCCCCGCGCGACACGTGGCTATACCCCGCGCAAGTCTCCGAGCAGAGGCCACTGGCGCGGTACTACCCATCGCTGAGTGCCTCAGCGGCGCGCATATCAGACTCGATAAGGGAAATGTTTGGTCGATCATTAGCCATCCGAATAAGGAGAAAAGCTCACCCAGAGATATGGGTGAGAACGCGAGAAGCTAGTGTAATTAAGCTCAGGTAATTATACCTACTACGGTTCGAAGGCAGGACCCTAGGGCCCCCTGAGGCTTCGCTGCAGTATAGGCGCGACTGAACATGTTACGACCTTGCCCTAACGGGAATAAAGGGAGATCCAGTGGTTTGGTGGAGTAGCGTGCCACCACGCTAGTCAGCTGCGCGCTGAAGTTACCCGCGCGGCCAGGTTGTATGGAAAGAACACGTCCTCGTATTATAGGGCGACTGCCTGACACCTAATCATTGGTCCAAGGTGCCTATAAATATGAGGCATTCCCTTTCACAATACCCAAAGATTGGTGATTCTTGGCAGAACATATGCCATCCTAGAGAGAGAAAAGGGCAATCAATGAGGAGAAGGAGAACATTCTTCCTTGTGATATCATCCCCATCCTCTAGGTCACTAGGGTACTATTTGGATTAGTCTGAAAGCAATTTACTGCCTTAGTCTTTTCTGTACACACCTGTTCTGTTCTTCACCCTTCTTCTAGATTACTTCATTCTCATTTTACTGTTTATTGTTGATTATTCTTATCTCTCCAGCTCATTATTCTTTTTGAATATTGACCAAGCAAGAACCAATTCCTACACCAATTGACGAGGCACTGTACCTAACTCTTGATTATTTTGGTTCAACTATTGTTTGGGATAATTTATACGCATCTCGACTATTCCATTCCCCAGTTTGGTCAAAGGCAGCCATCCATGCTAGGACTAGGTAATTAACAAGAGATTTCTCTTTCGTGGGCCAGCCCCAAAAGATTTCCATCTTTTAAACTCCGTATGTCTAGATTTAGAGCTCATCCTTGTGGCCACTTGGGCTCCCCATTGAGGTTCACAACTGATCAGATTTTTGTGTGGGAATTCGAAATGGTCCTTAGGCCGAGCTTTGATGAATTTGCAAAGAGTTGGGCGAACTTCAAATATCCTTGCTTACTCTATTGGAAAAGTAAGTTAGAGTTTAAACTATAGCAGTTAAATTGAAGTACCCGAATCACAAATAATGGCTATCCGTTCCGTGATGAAGCATCTGCCTTCCCCTAATGTTTTTTCTGTTCATCTTCTTGGTTTTCCCTATTATATTTGGTAATTGGTAGTAATTGTTAGACTAATGGTCTCACATTGCTTTGATATGGAATAAAAGATCACGTAATAACATTTAGCACTCCTCCACTCATTACCAATTGGTTCTCAATTGATTACAAAGTTTTCGTGAGCCACAACCCACGACGATAGTCCTAGAAAATGTTGCACGATGATATTACCCAAAAAGTTCTCACACATAACAAGCCTAAACGTGATTGCACGTGATGGGTAATGTCAGAGTAGTTGTCCCACATTGGTTGGGTATGAAATGGAAAACCACTTAAATACATTGTATCAGAGCGGGCCCATTCCATCCCAAAATTTTATAACCAAAATAAAAATCAAGTCACCCATAGTTTTAAATAGTGGTATCGGTCGCAATATCAGTATATCAGTATTGGGACGTAGCAGGGCGATATGTTCCAGGAATCGGGTGTAGCGGTCGTGAATTTTTTAACTTTTTGGGCATATCGGCCAATGTGGTATGGTACGTATCCGTATTGAAGCCTCCAAATCCCGACACGAACGGCCAAATACCAAAACTATTCCTACACCCCCTCATTACTTGGGTATGAAATGGATTACATGGTATTGGAGCGGGTCCATTCCTTCCCAAATTTTATAACACAAAAGAAAATCAAGCCTACTCCCCACAATGAAAGACGTAGAAAAGTCTACATGAAGATATATACGACCCAAAAAGTGGCCGCATATGACAGATCAAAATGCAGAGTAGGTTATTAAGTGATCCCCCTTTTCAGGGTCTGGTTTTTCCTAATATTACATGTCTATGCTTCTATTAGTTTTTTTTGGATTTTTTTTCTTTCGAGATTTCCAGCATCCTTCATCTGCCCATGCACCAAGTTAGATGGAACAAATAACCCGATGGCCCAACTCCTGCGCCTTTATCCTAGGAATTGTGCTGATGTTGAAATCTGAACAAGTTAATGAACCCACAATTTTTTTTTTTTTTTTAACAACAAAAGAATTTTATTAATCTTTGAAAATGAATTACAAAGATTTAAGGGATCCAAGGAAAAAGGCATCACACCGCAAAGAGACATTCCAACTGAGTTGACACACCTCCCTCCAACAATCATATGCCACTGAGGACCCAAGAGAAATAACAAAGGTTAACTAGAGGTCAACCAAAACAGAGGTTCAATTACAATGTGGAAAATGCAAAATCCATCTCCTATATGTAAACATCCTCCTCATTTGTGCAGGCTCCAATTGCCCATATGCTTCATGAAAAAAGTAATTCGAAGTTGGTAAACTACACTGAATAAAGTTTTTGTTCCACATGATATCTTAAAAGAAAAAGATGTTCTTCACCAAGAATTATCTGATTCAAGGCCTCATATACGTGTCATGTTTTCACTTCGTTGCACCCAAAAAAAAAAAAAAATACGTGTCATGTTCATGTCTGGTGATTTTGACCAACTTGACATGATCCTGAATGTTCTTACATATAGAAACCTCAAAAATTGGTCACGGTCCTAACCCCACTCTATCGAAATGGTCTTGACCATACGTGTTGAAACTTTAGAATTGATTTTCTTTTTTGCACGGCAAAAAATGAATTTATTAATCAAATATCAAAGATACAAGATTAAACGGAGCCAGAGAAAGCAAAAGAGCCTCTCGAGACCCAAGAGATTGGAAGGCTGACAAGAAGGCAACCAAACAATCAAGATGAAAACAAAAAACCCAAACAAAGAGAAGCACAAAACCAAAGAGCACCACACAAAAGAGAGAAAACCACACTACCCTTAAACAAACCCGAAAGCAAGAACCCTCACAAGCCAAAAGAAAACAAAAGCAAAACCCACAAAGCATCTGAAGCAACCCCTATGGAGAAGATTAGATATTAATATCGGCCCTTGCCTTGTTAAGGGCTTCCATCTCAGCAATCTTGCTTACGACCTCATCCTCATCACCATCATAGCTAAGGCCAAAAAGCTTGTCTACTGCCCAAATGGCTTGGGCTTCATCTAACAAAATTCTGTTTCTGTTACTTATATCACCTGCTGAAATAGATGCAGAAAGAGCAGCAGATGCCACTGCTGATCTTAACACCACACACTTCTTCTTGTTCCTCTTTCCCTTGGTTTCACCTGCATTTACTCTAGTGTACCCCAGAATTTCGTTAATGCTTTTCCTATTTCTTTTCCCTTTTATCCCTTTGATTGCTGCTTGAATAGGGATGTGGTTTGCTTCAACATCTTCTGAATCTGCCACCTTTTCAACATCTTCCATAGTGTTTGCTAGTTGTCTCTCAGCTGCAATATCCTCGAATGATTCAATTTCTTCGTTCGAATCGCCCATCAATGAGTTAGAGAGAGAATCATCGGATCTGCCCTCAAAAGAATCCGGCTCCATGAATGGTTCATCAACAACATCAATCTTAGACTCATCTCCCCATTCCACTTTACAACTCACAAGTCGAAGTGTTTCACCAATAAATTGCAAAGAATTATTATATGTGAATCACAGATTTACATGTCTAACACATAATCAGTTCTAATTTTGTACAAATTAAAGGAAAAATTTACAATACACACCCCCTTTTAAGGTGTACGATATGCACCCATTGTGTGGTCCATATTGCGCCACCTCATAAAAAATGACTTGGAGAACCGGTCATTCGTAGCATTTTCGTTTGTTTCGTAACTTTTATGCTAAGAATTCGTAACTTTTAGATAATATGATTCGTAACATTTTCTTTCATTTCATAACTTTTCGCTTGTTTCGTAACTTTTCGTGGGTTTCGTAACTTTGACTTAAAAAATTATAACTTTTCTCAAATATGATTCGTAACATTTTTGTATGTTTCGTAACTTTTATATTAAGCATTCGTAACTTTTGACAATATGATTCGTAACATTTTCTTTTGTTTCGTAACTTTTTGTGTGTTTCGTAACTTTTCGTGGAACTCGTAACTTTGAGATAAAAAAATTCATAACTTTTCACAGATATGATTCGTAACATTTTTGTTGGCCTCGTAACTTTAGTAATAAAAATTCATAACTTTTCAACCATGTATAATCGATTGCGTAATCGATTAAAGTGGTCTTCAAAATTGGGTTATAAAAAATAGTTGGGAACAATCAAATACGTAATCAATTATGTAATCAATTCCATAATCGATTACACAACATAACACAATCAATTGGGTAATCGATCAAAGTGGTCTTAAAATTTGAGTTATAAAAAACGGTTGGGAACAATCGAATACGTAATCAATTATGAAATCAATTCCATAATCGATTACACAACACAACACAATCAATTGGGGAATCGATCATAGTGGTCTTAAAATTTGAGTTATAAAAAACGGTTGGGAACAATCGAATACGTAATCAATTATGAAATCAATTCCATAATCGATTACACAACACAACACAATCAATTGGGGAATCGATCATAGTGGTCTTAAAATTTGAGTTATAAAAAACGGTTGGGAACAATCGAATACGTAATCAATTATGAAATCAATTCCATAATCGATTACACAACACAACACAATCAATTGGGGAATCGATCAAAGTGGTCTTAAAATTTGAGTTATAAAAAACGGTTGGGAACAATCGAATACGTAATCAATTATGAAATCAATTCCATAATCGATTACACAACACAACACAATCAATTGGGGAATCGATCATAGTGGTCTTAAAATTTGAGTTATAAAAAACGGTTGGGAACAATCGAATACGTAATCAATTATGAAATCAATTCCATAATCGATTACACAACACAACACAATCAATTGGGTAATCGATCAAAGTGGTCTTCAAAATTAAGTTATAAAAAACGGTTGGGAACAATCGAATACATAATCAATTCCATAATCAATTACACAACACAACACAATCAATTGGGTAATCGATCAAAGTGGTCTTCAAATTTAAGTTATCAAAAACGGTTGGGAACAATTGAATACATTATCACTTCTACAATCAATGCTATAATCTATTATACGACACAATCAATTATGCAATGCAATAAAATGGGTAAACATTGCAACATCGATTGTTCAATCAAATTGGATGAGTAGAGTATTCGATTTGGCAATCAATCATTATCAATAAGCTTTCTAATAGATTTTGGAATCAGTTAGTATGATGACCCACACCAGCTAACCTACTTACCCTTATTCGAACTACGTGACTCAAAATGTTACCTCAAGTTATACAGTAGCTGGTGACGAATCCTTACATGTTAGTATATCAACTTCCCGATGTGGGACTCCTTTAAGGGGTTGTCAAAGTTAGAGACAACACTGCAACCGGTTTTGCATTCAATCACTCTAGATAACTTCACATAATCAATGATAGATTCTAGATTCTATTTTCACTACGGTTCAAACTCCTCAATTGATTGGTCTTGATAACACATGTGACTGACCATCTTATAAAATTGGAGTGATCAATTTTATTTTAATCGTGTTATGAGCACTAATTTACAAGGCACTAATAGTGCTTCGTCGATGTTATCTTATTGCAGTTAATATTGTTTTGGTAATCTTGTGTCAATAACTTTGTAACTCGCCCATTGCCTTCATTGTTGGTGTTCCACATTTGTTTAACTTGGATGATCGACTCCACTTGCTTAATTAAACTATTATTTCCTTGAGAACTAATTAGGTAAAAAGTTACGTTATCATTTTCTCTGTAAATAAAAGTGTTGTGCAATATATTGAAAGTATGCATTTTTTAAAAAATACAAAAAAAAAAAAAAATTGACCTTACATGGTTCAAACAGTCTTAAAAATAGTTTAACCTTTTGATATTATATGGCCTTTGTAATTGTTGAGGCCAATGTGTTTCAAAGAACTAAATGAGTTTTTTTTTAAAAATTAATTTTAGTTTCAATTTTTCAAAAAAAAAAAATGAAGAAGAAGAAGAAGAAGAAGAAGAAGAAGAAGAAGATATTTTTATTGGAAACTAATTTTAGATATTAATTTGGGATTCTCTTCCCTTCAAATTTGAAAACACTTTTACTTTAACTATTGCTCAATTTATTTAAAATTTAAACTCAATTTTTTTTCCAAACTATAGTTATGGCACAACTTATTGAGCATATGGCGTAATTTAAAGGAGGATGCTAGGCGTACAGAAAGACAACATACAAACAATCCACAGAGTTGTTCGGGAACCCACATTTGGGTCCCACACGGATGATCCGAACCGTTCGTTCATCTTAGAATAATTTTCCGAGGGGCCCTGCGAGAAATCAACCTGTAAGTGGTTGATCCAAAATCTCCCCTTTTCATTCAAACTTAGGTTTTCCGTAATTTAAGCCCTTATATTCGGACGTTGCTACTCGTACGGAGAGATAGGCAAAAAAAATGTACAGAGCACGTTTGGGGATCCACTTTTGGGTCTCACATGAATAATCCGAACCGTTCGTTATTCTTAAAACATTATTCTGTGGGGCCCCACAAAAATTCAGCTCAATCGGACGGTTAGAAGTGCTTGAACCAAAGTCCCACCGTTTCAATCAAAAGATTTTTGCTTGAAATGGTGGGAATGGTGGTATTTTGGTTCAAGCACTTATAATTGTCCGATTGAGCTGAATTTTTTTGGGCTCCCTCGAATAAATTTTTTAAGAATAATGAACAATCCGGATTATTCGTGTGAGACCCAAAAGTGGGTCCCTGAATGTGCTCCGTACATTTTCTATACCTATCTCTCTTTACTCGTAGGTTTTCTGCTTATATTCAGGCCACGTTAGGTATGGCGCAAGTTAAAAATTTAAACCCTTAAATTTTTTCCAAAACCTAGTCGTTATAATTTTCAATAGAACGCTAGTCTCCGTACTCTCTCTTCCCTCACCCGCTTCTCTCTCAACCGATTTCCTCTCCCCCTTCCTCTCCGAACCTGTATTCTCCCCCAATTCTTGGATTTCTTTCCCCTCTACCACTAGGAGCATGGCTTTGATTGCGAATGATGTCCAAACTAAGGAACAGGTGAACACTCTAAGTCATGATAATGCAAAAAAACTAATGATGGTTCAAATTTGTTTTCTGCTGTTGTTGGTACATATTTCCTAGTTCCAGTAGGTGTGCGTCTGAAATATATAACAGTCAATTGAAGGTAGGGGTGAAATCTTGGAGTCTATTTTTTTTTATGAACATATGCACAGAATGTGCGTTATCGACCCGTATAGTTGCAGTGGGTTAGATTTTGCTGTTAGAGACCTAATTTTTCCAAATACCAATTTGATGCAGGAACATCGGACTTCTGGAGTGAATGAATAAGGGGAAGATCAATGTGAAGATGGTGAAGTAAGAGCATTATCCATATTATTGGCAAAGACTATGAGAGATTTTTCTTATATCATTCGAAGCCAACTACAGATTTTTCTTTCATTTTTTTTCTTGTAGACTTGACATTATGTTCATGAATTTTGCTGTAAAGTTTTTTCTGATGCTATATCAAGTCTGCTTTTGTATGCAATCCTCCTGATTCCTTATTCCATATGCAATCCTCCTAATTCTTATTCCGTATACTTGTTGAATGCATTCACGTCTCAGGCCTATAAATTTCCTCGATCTGGTTCTGTTGATTGCTTAAGAGGTTCATAAGAACCATAACATGGAACTGCATCACCCGTATAACTTCTGGAATAATCAAACCATGGTTATGAATCTCCAGCAGGTAACAACAACATAAGCAAAATCCTCAGTAGATCCAAAGACAAGCAGCATAAGGAGCAGCAGCATAAGATTTACTAGGATAACCAAGAAAAAACTCCAACAAACCGGCTATAAGGAGAAGCTGGAAAAATGATTAAGGTAGCAACAAATGGAAGGCAAAACTCTAGTAGAACCAAATGATAGGCATAACACCAGCAGAACCAAATGATAGGCCAGAACTTAGGGAGCAGCAGCAGCAGCAGCATATGTGATCCAAAATAACCAAACCACATGGGAGCAACTCCAGCAGAGCTGAATATAATGTATGACATCAATGAAAGCACAACAAATGAGAAAATAGAGCAGCAAAATGGAAGGCCATAAGGTACTGCTACATAAACAAATGGAAGGCATGCACCAAATGACAAGCAACAGCAACATATGAAACTCCAAAGAACCAAAACATAATGAGCAGCAGCAGCATATGACACTCCAAAATAACAGCCATAACATGACAACATATACTAGCAAATTTTGAAAAACAAAACTAATTCTCAGTCAAGTATGAATTCTGAAACGAGACATGTCTAGCATAACTTTGCCCAAATATTAAAATAGCAACGCACTAAAAAAAAAGTAAACTAGATGTTCAACTATTCGTATCCATTTATTCATCTCCATCTTCGATATCATCTCTATCTTCGCTGTTATCTTCACTTTCACTCTCGGTTCCATCTTCTTCGCTGCCGGGACCATCTACGTTGCCGGTTCCATCTTCACTCTCCTCTCCATGTTCGCCCCTACCCCCAGATTCACTCTCTGCTCCATCTTTGCTGTGATTGATGCTTGAATCCTTTTGACAATGAAGGATGGCTTTCCGCAACTCCTTCACCTCTTTCTTTACCCTTGACATATCCTTCTCAATCTATCAACACGCTCCAAGTATTTCTTTTCCCGTAGTCCTTCCCTAGAACATACCCATTTCCTACTAACCACAACATTCTCCCTAACGACTTTTCTTCTATCTTTTCGGATGCTAAACCCCATTGCCTTAGCGTATGCATTGTAAAAATTATGTGCATTCTCCTCAGAAGCAAATTTCATTTTATAAACATCCTTTGCAGTGAGTTCTTTTAAATCTTCTAAACCTGTTTAGGAATCTGAACCTTCTTCCCCATTACCATGTCCATCTTCAATTGTGTCGCCTAGATCATCATCTCCTTCTGGAAAATTATTCGTACCTTTCCCATTTTTTAGATTGACATCTCTGCTCATACTACCTGAGAATTTATCCATAAAACCTATAAAAAAAAAAAAGCCATAGTGACAATCTTTAGAATGGTTACTTTTTGGGATGAATTGGGTGGGGGTAGTTTTTCATCTACTATAGACATAAAAGTAACTACAATTAGTGTTGAACCTCACAAGTCACAAGACAAATTAATTTATTTGTCCAACAAAATTAATGAGATTCTCAAGAACAATAAATTTTAAATTGCACTACAATTATGTGAGATACCATTTGCTTATAGTTCTAAGATTGTAACACACGCAAAATTGAAGTTTCTATGAACTCCAAATGAAGAACCAAGAGCAATGATTAAGTGGACTAAAGTCTGATAACTTGAAAAGTCCATGCAAGCAGAACTTGAAAGAACAAAATAACAATATAGAAAGATAATTCCAAGAAGAACATCAGGTTTGTCAAGAAGTAGACAAAAATGAACCAATGAGCTAAGACAAAAATTAACTTACTTGTTATTAGTTTTAGGTACCCTGTGTTTCAGTTGTAATCTAGAAAGTTTAATTCTTTATTCAGAGAATCACAATGATTAGATAGCTGGAATTTTTTTCTTTGTCAGCTAAGTATTTGCCTCCTAATATCTTATATCATAAATTTCTCAAACCGTTTCAAGGCATATTGACGTTGTTCGAGTGATGGATCTACTATCTCGGTGGCTTTGGACTGAGAGTTTTGAGCTCCTTGTAAACACGTCATCTAATTACCGTTCCTAAAATGGACGGTCTAAATGTGTTCGTGCACGTACGCGTACGCGTAGCAAAGTTGATTTTTTATTTTTATTTCAAGCTAGACGTCAATGTGTTATGATAGTGTGACAAACCCTTTGATATGAACAACTAGAAACATCAATGCAAAACCAGTGGTGATGGTTTCATACTACGGGTTCAGTTATTCTTAATAATAACTGGCATGACTTCTCCCAGTAAAAAACGCGAGTTAAAAAACTTGTTTTCAAAATTGAAAGAATTCGTTGATATTTTGTATCTTACGGGAGAAAAGTAGGAAATTCTTTGAATCAAAATGCATTTAGTTTAGTTTTCGTTTGACGGACCGGACAATCTTTTTTGGAATGAAGGAGTATTTAATACCCAAGAAGTATCCGTGTTCAAAGTTAACCCTGTGAGTGGAACCCAAACCTTGTTTCGTAAAAAAATAACTCGAATCTGGCCCATCAACAGATTCAGAAGCAAAACAGATGACTCATAATGAAAAAACTCACTATGAATCCAATATAAGCATAATGCAATTCTAGTTTTTCTTTGATATCAATTTTTCACTATGGGATATTACACTTGAAAGTACGAAAAAACACCCTTTGTTTGGCATTACATCAAACAGTTTATGGGCATGTTTTCATGTATAAGGAATGCATTCTTTCTTGAGCATTACATCAAACATTTAACGGGTATCGTCCCACCGGCTAAACTTCATACACCCAGAGATCATAATTCAATTCAACCACGTGATAGAAAAGCTCTTCATTTCAAGATGGAGTAATGAACTGAAGTAATTAAGACCATTCAAGGGTTCTACATTGGCCAAAAAAATTGCGCTAATAGCGGTTCTAGTATAACTCTGAAGATTAGCACTTCATCTATTTTTATTTACCAAAAAAAAATCTAAAGATTAGCGTGAAAAGCAATGAAAATCAAATATCAGATGAGAATAAACTTACTTGGTGTGTCCTCAACCTCCTCTATCTTTGTTGCTTTTGCACCTTTGCTGCGACCACAGACGTAGAGGCGAGCGGCATTTGATGCACTGCTGGGTCTAGACTCTAGAGTTTGTGGGAAAGAGATGGCGACGACAGGAGATGGCAGAGATGACGATAGGAGATGGTGGCGACGACGATGGGAGATGGCGGAGACAATGATAGGAGATGGCAGCGTCTGATGTTAGATTCACCGCTGTTCCTCTTCTCTGGTCGTTTTTTCCCCTATCCTAGGGTTTTTGTTTTCATTTTTTTTTCCTTCAATTTATTACGTAACCTGTTGTTCAGGTCAACGAGTTACCAATTCGTAACTTTTTATAATTGATTCGTAACTTTTAGCGATCCAACGGTGGATAGCATGGGTGCATATGATACACAACATAAGAGGGGTGTGTATTGTAGCCGCTTCCCAAATTAAATCATATAAAAAAAATTCAACTCCTCAATACATATTTGAAAAGATTTACTAACTACTGGGGTCTTACTATGGTTGCTGGTCTGAGACTGAGAGAGGCGAGATAGATGATTGGGTTCTTTATTTCATCAAAAAGAAGTCTGATACGACGGACAGTGGTTTGGTTGTGGAGGCCAATATTATTTAATTGATTGGTCCAAATTTTGAAGATTCAAAATCTATAGCAAAATAATAGCAATTTATTCCTTTTCCCCTGAGAACAGTTGACCCCACACTTTTCGTGTATAAATCCTCCAGTGGGGTGGAACAGTGGCAAATTCCACCACTCACTCCTTCTTTTGAGGTTGCTAATCTTGGACATGGTCTCGGTATTTCGTTAGATGGAAACTATGAACATACCCTAACATGATCTTTTGCCAAAGTAATTTTTTAATTTTTGAAATGAACAATTTTATATGAGAGACACTTACGTGATCCACAAAATTGAGCGAAAGGGTCTCCAAGTGAAGGTAGCACTCTAATCTACTCTCTAATTTTCTGGATATAAAGGAAAACAAACTCCCGAAGAAAAATTCTTTCCCATGGAATAGGGCCTAAGAACCATATGTCGCCTTGGCTTCATAGTATGACCTGATCAAACAAACTACATAACAAATTTTACGCTCTCTCTCTCTCATCCTTGAGCTAGTCACAAGTATATATAAGTCTTACCATGTAGCTGATTCTTGTGTTACAAACCATAATCCAAACTCTCTAATTAACCCAAGGCTCTCTCTTTTCTGTTTTGTAGCCAAAGCAAGTCGTAGTTGATAATGGTGTTTAAGCTTCTATAAAGGGTCTTGTTGAGTAAGGCCGGCTTTCGAGCCCGAGGTCCTGGAATAAGGAATTTCATAGATAGAGAGATCATCCTACCGGTTGAGTTATTGAGCTTTCTCTGCCTAGGCGTGGATTGTATCAAAGGAGATCCGTTTTACCAATCGTTTAGTTGGGTGTATCCTTAGTTGCCCCAGAGAAGATTGTATGATATTTTTGTTCCCATCATGCTTTACATACTAGGCTCTGGCATCGCACCAAGAAATGAAGCACGCTTACCCCAACGTTGTAGATGGAACACAATCAGCAACATCGACAACACCGGTTCTTCATCCAATGCTTAGGAAAATTAAACCAACTTCCCTTGTGAAACACTGCACCAATTGATCGGGGGCTTTTCCAAGGTCCAATTTCATTGAGAAGCTGTTTGTTTTCCCTTTCTCAAGTTGAAACTATGGACAACTTCTGGAATGAGAGTCGCATTTTCCATTCCAATTTCAAATATTTCACAATAATAATTCGAAAAAGTCCATTATTTGGCCTAATCGAGGATTTATTTCTGAAAAAGATTTAATTTGACCATTATTGATATTTCAATGAGCTAATCACTAATTGAATTTTGTATGTATAACCATAAATGTTCAAAACTATACATTTCTTCATTTTTAGAGAAAGTGAAGCAAATTATTCATAGTTATACCAATTTGCAGAAATAATTTTGTCTATAGACTTTAAAATGAATGATTGAATTATCACTGTGGGCTTAGAGTAAGCCCAACAAGACCACCCACCACTATAATTCCCATCTCTCAAAATCCTTCCAAACTTGAGTTCGGGAGTCCCATGATTCCTACAATATTTGATAAAATTAATATAGATGTTTTTTTAGAAAAACACTCCCGAAAAATAGCAATTTTGATCTGAGATAAATAGAACAATGAAATTCTCATATTTAGTTAGATGGTAAATATGATTTTAAACCTAAACCACTTATTTGTTAATATAGCATTCAAATTATTTTTTATTTATTTGTCGTGAAACACAATTAAATTATTTGTAAGAGTATCAATTCCTGCAAAATATTCTACCAAATAATTTTTAAATTTTTAATTTACATATTGAACAATTTAAATCAATATATTGATGCCCTAATGTGATCTACGATATCGAGTTTGAAAGGGTCTCCCAACAAAGATATGGTTTAGAATTGATCTACTCTCTAATTTTTTGGGTAGAGAGGGAAATCAATTCCTCAAGGAAAATTCTTTCCCATGGACTACGGCCTACAAACTGTATTACTATAAATCTCAACATAATCCAAAACACACAAACTCCCACAATCCAAAACATAATAAATGCAGCTAATTCTTGTTTTACAAACCATAATCCAAACTTCCATAATTAACCTAAGGCAAAGCTAGTAGTTGGTATACATTGGTGTTTAAACTTCAATATACACATACATTTTTCTTCTACTACGAAGGGTGATTAATCTAGCATCAATAGTTGACGAAAAAATCGTACGGTTTTTTGTTCCCATCACGCATTACATACTAGGCTCTGGGCATTGCACCAAAAAATGAAGCTCGATCATTCATAAGGGGAAGTTGATGGAGCTCAACAAGAAAGACGATCCAAGAGGCAAGCACCCCGGCATAAACAAGTAATAACTTCTTGCTTTCTCGTCTGGCTCCTACCAACCCACAATTGAAAGGGCAAAGATGAAGATTTCAAAGAACAAATCTCTTAATGCGTGTTTCCAGTTACATTTTGTGGGGTGGGTGGCAAGCTAGATGGCAGGACAACAAAATGATTAAGACAAGCCTGTATAATGTGAGGGCATTCAGGAACGCAAGAAGGATGAGGCTGAACTGTTCCATTCCTATGAAAAAGAAATTTACTGCAAAAATAATTTGGAGCAATGGGTTGGGTCTAAATGTTAAGGTTTTCTTAGGTTGTTTGATATGGCAGCTTTAAGTTTCACGCAGATAAAGTTTATCAAAGATCCGTGAAAGAAAATGGATGTTGAAATTGGAAGGTAGAAGCCAGCGAAATTTGTCAAAGAAATAGATGCAGAAATTAGAAAAATTACGAGTTTGTAAACAAGTTGGCATGACGAGGTTTTGACTATACTGCATAAATGACCAACTGTTTTTACCAAAAATTGGTAATAAAAATAGCAAGTACTCCATACCTCATTTGAGAGGAACTAGAGAAAAAGGGAGGCATGCATGTAATTTGGGGGTTCCTATCGAATTTCTTTACCAACTCTCTGTACCAGCAACAACTGTATGATAATTTTTTTTGGTATGTCTCCACAATTTACTCCACTGTTAACCCCAACGACTTCACTTATGGTAATGTTGATGAGAAGTACTAGCACGCTTACGCCAATGTTATAGATGGAACACCACCGGCAGCATCGACAACATTGGTTTTTCATCCAAAGCTTAGGGAAATACACCACCTTCCCTTACACCACACCAATTGATCGGAGGCTTTTCCAAGGTCCAATTTCATTGAGCTGCCTACTTTCTCTAATTTCTTAAGTTGAAACTCTGGACAATTTCTTGAACGAGGGTGGCATTTTCCGTTCCAATTTAAGATATTTCACAATGATAATTCGAAAAAGTCCATTGCTACTCCTAATCGACAATTTATTTCTGCAAAAGATTTAATTTGACCATTATCGATTGTATGCTCAGCAATTCCCTGATGGAAAGTTTGTATGAATAATCAATCAATCATAAATGTTCAAAACTACATATTTCATCCTTTTTAGAGAAAGAGATGGAATTTTGGGGCCCTCGAGGCCAATCTAAACTGGTTTGGCATCAT
>CM037155.1:13657629-13763433 GCA_020921065.1 Vaccinium darrowii
TAAAGTACTGAAAATGGTTTCTATCGTGTGCAAAAATGATAGATGTACAACAACAAACTCCAACAAGTCGCCAACACACTCACATAGTGTGTGGAGCCCACACACAATTGAGTGTGAAGTGTGTGTGGGCTCCACACAACATGTGAGTGTGTTGGAGACTTTTGTTGTATATATATCATCGTTGTTTTATAACAAAAATGATAGATGTACAACAACAAGCTCCAATAAGTCTCCAACACACTCCCATAGTGTGTGGAGCCCACACACACTTGAGTGTGAAGTATGTGTGGGCTCCACACAACATGTGAGTGTGTTGGAGACTTTTGTTGTACATGTATCATTGTTGTTTTATAACAAAAATGATAGATATACAACAACAAGCTCCAACAAGTCTCTAATACACTCCCTTGACTGTGAAGTGTGTGTGGTCTCCACACAACATGTGAGTGTGTTAGAGATTTGTTGGAGACTTTTGTTGTACATGTATCATTGTTGTTCACACTCAAATAGTTTTCGGCTTTGCTTACCCGTGGTCGATTATCAAACATCTGACCCGGTGGCCCCACTTTGTACTACATTTTTTTTCCTCTCATTTTTCCCAAAGAAAATACTAGTATCATACACACACAGCAAATCTGGAAAATTCGCATCCGCTTCATAAAGCAAATAAAAAATATTTGGCGAACACAAACCACGAAGCACATAAAAACCCCTCAAAATCAAACTCCATATTTCAAAACAAATAACGACACCCAATATTAACACAAAAAAATCCTCAAATTTCATACAAGAGGAGGAGAGACAAGTATAAGTTCAA
Source organism: Vaccinium darrowii (assembly GCA_020921065.1). NCBI lineage: Eukaryota > Viridiplantae > Streptophyta > Magnoliopsida > Ericales > Ericaceae > Vaccinium > Vaccinium darrowii. Next base: position 13,658,447 of record CM037155.1, read on the forward strand.
TCCAATAAGCGAAGAGGCATCAGCAATGGCGTCACAACTGGTAACCTACCAATCCTATCAAACCACCATACGTTAACCACTCCGCAAACAAAAACATACAAACCACATTATAAAAACAACAATGATACATGCACAACAAAAGTCTCCAACAAGTCTCCAACACACTCACATGTTGTGTGGAGCCCACACACAGTTGGAGAGTTGTTGGAGATTGTTGTTGTACATCTATCATTTTTGTTATATAACAACAATGATACATGTACAACAAAAGTCTCCAACAAATCTCTAACACACTCACAGGTTGTGTGAAGACCACACACACTTCACACTCAAGGGAGTGTGTTGGAGCTTGTTGTTGTACACTTATCATTTTTGTTATAAAACAATAATGATACACACTACAACAAAAGTCAGATTCTATAGCTTGCTAAAAATGCTATAGAAAGTGATATATAACGTTTTAACAAACGCTATGGTAGCCGCCATTATAAAAGGGGTTAGACTTTCAATAGCATTTTTTTCCTGCTATATTTGGCACATCTTCAATAGCATTTTTAACCTGCTATGATTTGGAATGTTTCCATAGCATTTATTTCCTGCTATTGTTGGTCTTCGTTTAACAACATTCTTACAATGCTATTAACTGTATATGTTTTGACAGCATTTTAGGCTTGCTACATAATTTATATTTTCGAACCTTTATAGGTCACCATTCATTGCATTCTTCGACTGCTATATAGTACAATATTTTCTACTAAAATTTTGGTGCTTATTCCATGCCCGGAAACCGAATTCAATTCTATACCAAGTGCTTTCAATGGTAACAAAAAAAAGACAATACATGATAATCCCAAAGATTACACGTTGGTTGGCAATATGTAAACAATATTTCATACAAACCCAAGAAGATCTAATTCTCTAAACATCCAAGCGATTAATTACATATAAAAAAATTAGTTCCTCCAAATCATCTTTCTTTACCAAATGTGAAGTTCAAGCCTTGGTACCAAAATATGAACAAAAAGGCTTCAAAGCATTGCAAAATCATATATCTATATCTTCAGCCAAAACATCATCAAACGGGCTTCAACCAATTGAGCGCTAACCAGCAGTTGGATATCTTCAACAAAAAGTCATGAAATAATTTCTCCTCTTATCAACCCATAGGCCTGCAAGGTAGATGCAAACATTTCAATTTCAATGAGCCATAAAGTTTCTACTAGATAAAACATAGAGACAAAGATACGAGCCTATGGACTTAAGCCCATTGACTAGATCAGCAAATAGATGCTGAATAAGGTAAACATATTTTCCAAGAACCGTCACCGGCCAAGGCATGTCATTTCTTGAACCTGACATTGGTAGCTTCTTTTGGTTGGTATATATGCACTTACTCTATCAAAAGTGTTATTTCACCATAAGTATCAGATTATACTTCTGACAAAGGTTTCAGTTGGGCACATTATAACATGCCACACCAAATATGCCTAATTTCCCATGTTCCAAACTTCCATACAACAATTAAACTCTAGATATACATATTCCCGTGGACCAGATACTACCAGCAAGTAGCTCAAATACCCGTCGACATGCTTGGCAAGATGCATGCAACAAAGGTCCAAACAGCACGGTAAAACATAAGCATTTCCTTGCTCAAGCTTGATTAGAAGTTCTAAAAAAATGATCAAATATAGCTACCAAAAGTTACAAACAGCACCATAAAACATGGGCAATTCGCAGCTCAAGCTTGATTAGACATTCTAAAAAATGATCAAATATAGCTACAGTAACATGCTACCAAAAGACATGGGACCAAGGCTTTAAGAAACAGGCCCCTCTCCGCTTGGGACTCGGTTAAGAGAAAAAGATTTGGCTTGCTGAGTTCAAAATGGATCATCTAGGACATATTTCACCTCTGGAAAATCTATTAATTGCACAATTTTCTCCATTTCTGCCAATAATGCGCTTGGAACAAAATGATTAGCATCTGAAGAACTTGTTCATGACTGGGATAACAAGAGATTGAATGTAGGACTGGTAAGCTACTATTTTTAGATATGGGATTGAAATCACTGTTGCAGCCTGTTTTCCAGATTCATCTTGCTTTCTTGTAACATACTCCTATATTTCTGGGAATTACATACTCGGGCTGTAGAATGTGTACCCATCGTTTGACCAAATAGTTGTTTCCGGTGGCAACCAAACTGGCGTGTATCCCCTCCCTCCCATCCAAAGTGGAAGCTCAGCTACAGCTTCAAATTTACCAGTCAATTAGCAGTTTCTGAACGATTATGATCCTTGGCAAAGGGTAGATTGCACTATGTTATGTTTTTTTTCACACATGATTTTGATATATCTTGGACAAAGCGATAAGTTTTACATGAAGAAAGCTGCATAATTCTGTGTTTGAAGGTTTTTTCTATACTCGTGTTCCTAATACATGGCTGGGCGAAGCAATGGCGCAATGGGATTGGACATTGTAATAGTTTAGTATATTGACAGCTTCCTCCTAGAAACCCTCGTTACTAGTGTTTTGCAATTCTACTTTTCCTTTTTCATTCCAGAAATCAAGTCATCTGTAAAGTTGCAAAGCTAGGGTGCGAAAACACGCAAACAGGCAAGCCATGCAATAGTAGTTCCACAATCCAATTTAATTGCAGATAAAATGCAGCATAAAATAATGGTAACTTTATTCATTTTCAAATAAATAAAGGTGCATTACCCTGGCATAGAATCCATAAGAACCTTGTCAGCAGGCCATGCAACAGTAGTTCCTTCAGCATCTTCAATGTAAAGCATATCACTCGTAGGCCTCCACAAATAGACTTCACGTTTCTTTACAAGATCCACCCAAACTCTCATCGCGTTAGGTCCAAGAGGAATATGATGAACAGAGTCATTTGGATCACTAGAAGACCAACGTCCTTCAGCAACTACTTCACCTGTCCCCATCCAAACTAGCAACTTGCATGTGCTGCTATTAAGGTTCGTGGTAACCCTCTTTAGCAACAAGGAAACACAAAGCAAAAACAAAAATCAGCAATGTATTAACATGACATTGGAAATTAACATGACAGTACATGACATTGGTTAACAAGGAAAGCCAAAAGCCAGTTTCATCCCATTTAGCATTTTTTAAAAGCCAAAAGGAAACAACATGACATTGGAAATTAACATGACAGTACATGCATTCTAGTTGCTCTCCTTCAGCTGCTAGAATTAAGGAATATAGACAATGAAACTGAGCCAACAGAATGAAATGCTACTAACCTTTTACCATGGAAAAGTGCTCAAATCCATACAGACAATTTATCACAGAATTCGCACTCATTCAGACCGGAATCAAGATTTAATTAAAAAACCCAATGCAACATGGCACCAGTAGACAACACTAAATAACTTTTTACCGAGGGAGAAACAATGTGTGGAGTTGGTGTTTCTTCAGTTGTTGCCGCATTCTGATCCTACAAAATTGAAAGAAGGAAAACATCATTACTCAGAGTAGCCAGAAATACCCACCAATGAAAGAAAACGGTAAGCTACTTACTTGGTTTTTCTTTAACTCATCAATTGCATTCTGCATATGTGCCACTTGAGACTTGAATTGAACATTTTCTTCATGAAGCTGAGCTATATGGCCATTCAGTTGTGATAAAAAAGACAATTTTGTTCGTGTGACTCCTTTTCCAAATGTTCGTAAACGGCCATTCTTCTCGGGACCAAGTACTTTACAAAGAGCATCTTCTTTGAAATTAGTTGAAGATAAGTTTGGTGTATCCCGTTCAATTTTTTTCATATCTGCCTGAAAATTGCAATGTAAAAGTTCCATCTAAATGACTAATGTGACAGACAACAAATAAAACACAAAAATAAAGAATGAGCCTTGGCCTTACAATCTTATTTTCAACATCTTTGTTTACGGGTTTTCCAATCTTTCTCCTATGTCCTTCGGCCCAAACATCGACTCTACTTGTGGATTTGCATTTTGCTTTCTGGAGTAAAAACACATATATGATCAAAATAAGTCATCCTATAAGTCATACTTTTTGAATAGGAGGTACGATGATATTTGATAATGAGCAACACAATAAAGGTATTACCATCTCAGCAGTCAACCGTGCATATCAGTTACGACTCATAGTATGCTGGATTTTTAGCTGCTTGTTTCTAAGTCCTTTAAAGTTGTTGCTTTTAGCCTAAACAACAAAAATGACAAGCGTCCATATAACACTTTTTCCACCAGAGCACCATATAACACTTTTTCCATATAATCAATGCTTCACAAAAAAAGGCAACTCAAAATGCACATACCTTGAATTTTGGACTAGTCTTTTCCTTCACAAAATCTTTCCATTCCTGTAGTGATTTGATGTTAGCAGGCTGCAGCTTCAACCTTTCTTCCTCATTTGAAGCAGCATTTACTTTTGAGACTAATATATTGACTTTGCGGCTCTCCAAGATTCATTCATCCTCTGAAAAACATGTTCTCTCTGCCATTCTTGATCAAGCTCGAATCTTACCTGAAAATTTATATGTAACATACATGAAATGATAGAATTCTATTAGAAATACTTGCACACGAATTATACTTGGGCCGTATACCATACCTGAATAGATTGCCATAAGACTTCAGCCATTCTCGAAGGAAGTTTTCGCCAATCTGAAAGTGTCTATGGCACAATCTCCCTAACTAGAGCTCCATAGAAAGAAGACAACTTAATGGATTCCTCACCAATCAGTAGACCATTCTCATCAAATGAAACCTTAATTCGACTACCTCCATCCATAGCAATGGTTTTTAGCTTTGTTGGGCCTCTTTTACGTATGGGTTTGTCAGACCTTGTACGGGCTTCATGAATTGTTGGAGAATTTGGCATTAGATATGATCTTACTTCAGGATTATTTGATAAAAAAAATAAATAAATAAGTAAACTCATGATATTATTTCTCACCCAAGCTGCCAACGACCGTATGTGGACTGCTAAATGGATCAGTTTGTTCAGTAGGTGATGTGGGGAGCTGTAGAGCTTGGGTTGCTTCGTGGGGATTGCTACTTGCTTCGTGGGGGTTGACCGTACTTTTCACCTGAAAAAAGTGTATCTATGAACTTCGTATTGATAATTGCTTTCCACTAATTCTTCCTGCATACATACTTATTTACAACAGACTACTTGATAGAACTTGCAGAACAAGGAAAAAACACATTGGGTAAGAGAGAACAACCAACAGAGAGCACCTATTACCTTTTTCGCTTTAGACCTTGAGAAATAATCATTGTCATCATCATCACTCAGCCCTTCTTCACCATTGAATGGCTCATAGTCTTCATCACTATCTCCACGCCCAATCTTGTTTTTTCTCTCATCAGTACCTTTACCATTACTTTTTTTATTTGACCCAAACAAGAACTTTGAAGGGTTCTTGATTCCAGCAGCACGCATTCCTAGTAATTTTTCAATCGTTTGTTGCTTTTCCCTTTCAATACCTTTCACCCTCTTGCTCAAGAACCCCGGCGGAAGCATGTTACTGAATGCATAAAATGAAATTGCATGAAATACGCACGACATCTCATAAAATGAGATGAATACATGAACACAATGTAACACAAACTCTTGATACGTTCCCCATCACCGTCTTTCAAGCAGCACAACAATGCCATCCTAAAGTGCTAAAACAATTTCTGCAGAGTGTACATAAGCAAAGGGATAAGTTGGCCTTTACTAGGTGCCAGAATCTAATCCAATTTCCATTGCACAGTTTTATTATTCAACAATTTTCAAAAGTTGGACATCATTAGTCTGCTCGTTATTAGGTTAAGTTACAATATCTAACCTTCAAAATAATAAAATGAACCTAGTTTTGGCTGCCTTGCTTTAAAGATCTTGTATCTTAACAACTTTACAGTGGAAGTTTTGTCTAGTAATGACCAGAGATCAATGACAAATATGCAGATGATTATAGTCTCCTCAAATGTAATGGGTGTTCTGATTTTCTTATGTGGGTACTACTAGATCCCATTACATTACCCCTGTACATGCATAATTGGCAAAATTGAGAGGTGGTGATGGTTGTATTATTAGTGGCTGTATTAGTTGCAAACTGTCCATTTATTCTTCACTTTTGAATTTTTTTCATATAGTTAATTAATTTGAACCAAAAAGCAGAACCATACATGTGCAAAGAAGGATAGCCCACTGGATCAAAACAGCATCACCGCTAAAGTACACCAAAACTTAGGCAAAGATAGGCTAATCTACATCAAAGATTCTATCACTAAACACTATAATTATTTGTCTATTATAGCATTCTTTCAAATGCTATCTACTAATGCCATGTGGATATGGTTTGGGAAAGAGGTTTTAAAGCCTAGCCCTACCCAAAGCTCAATCTACTGGAGTACCTAACTAAACCAGCCCTAAGCCTGAAAATTTTAGCTCGTAAAAACCCGACACCAGCCCATTAGGAATAATATGTCCATAGTTCATGAACTTGTACTAATTCAAAGTCCAAACTTGGGTTTTCCACAGCACCAATGGATTAAACTTGCTCTAGTATCAAGTGAATTACTATTAGCAAGTCAAACTAATACATTACAAATTCAACTAATTGACACGAGTATATGATAAGTCCAGTACCTCCAAGCCCATTGACACTTCTCTTGTGCCTAGGGAGGACTTGGACATGTTTGGTGATGATATGATGGCACACGCAACTAAGACCCACGTAAGGAATTTCTGGTAATAGCTTTCATGGCTATGGCTATGATGAAACTTGTCTGCGTGTATAAACGTGTATATGCACACATGAATATTGAGAAATGGTTATTGGCTAAAGAGAATGTAGGTGCATCGTCTTGAATCCCAGTTTCGAGCACAGATACTTACCAAACAGGTCCAAAACTCAAACAGAAATGACCTATTCGGCCTCAACTTTTCTCCACTAGACAGAAGACACCCAACCAGATGACTCAAAGACAATAGAAACGAGAAAACATTGCAAAAGATCAGACACAACCAAACCCAGAAAAACTCACCTAGGGTGCAAAAACACACAAACTCCCTCATAGTTTCATTTCATGTCAAAAGATGAATTTTTTTAAAACAAATCATAAAATGCACTTTGATAAATAGAAACACCAGCAAAACATGGTCAGATACAAAAAAATATAGCAAGAAATTATTCATTCTGCGCTTAAGTCTCCTAATTAGGGTAACTAGCAAGATATCCACTCATAACTCCATCTACTGTCCCATATAGACAAACGTAGACAGATGCTTTCATTTTTTCCTTGATATTATGAATCCAACGCGCCATCGAAGAATTATGAGTACAAGTATACCCAAAAATAATTAACTAGAAGAAATGTGCAATCAGGTTGGAAACAAATTCACTCCTTCCTGAAACAACTTTGCAGAGAAATCAAGAGTGATAGAGTTCAATAAGTCGATCTTCGAGAGTGCAGGCGCTTGTTCTTTACGCAACAAACTTTTGAATTTCACCCCCGATTGCTTTTTTCTTTTCCCAAAGAAAACGTATATAGATAGGAAAGAAAAGATACAAATAGATAGAGGGAGATAAAGTGTCAAACCTAACCAAAAAGGCATATAGCCAAACCAAGGAAGAAATACAATGAGCCAAGCCCAAAAATAAAAAACTAACATCTACCACATTAAACAGAGACAAACCAGAATCAGGAACACATGCAAATCAAAACAGCTGCAGAACCTCACTTCAAAGAGCACTTGGCCTAGGAGATGTAGATATTCCTAGACCAAACAAACTAGTGCCTGCAGCAGCAAGCATGAGCCAGAAGACAGCAGCAGAAACAAGAATCGATATAAAATAATAGTAGCAAAAGAAACAATGCGCTTATGTTTGGGGAAATGCCACATCTTCACCGTGTAAGTACTCAATACAACGAAAAATGCTGGCAGTAAACATGTAGCATTTGATTACGGAGGCAAGCGATGATACAAATTGGATGAGCAAGTAACTATAGTAAAACATAAAAGACCGCTCAATCGAGGTGATGGGATAATTATCTAGTGCAAACAACTATGAAAGATTGAGCTTGGGTCTTTGGACCTATGTTAAGTAGACTCCATCTATAGCAATGGTTTTGCTTATTTTAGCAACATGAGTGCTAATTACCCAGTGTAGGTGCCACCAATGCAGGACACAAGGCGAGATGCTAGCCTTAGACCAACTGACACTATTTCCATATAGTGGCTGTGAGGGGCCCAAAAACTAGTTTATGTGCCAACATTAATAGAATCCACACATAAAAGTCACTCAACTCTGACCAAGAAAGAAATTACGGAAGTGCCAAGCAAACCCATGTGGTTTTCGGTTTTCAGCTATTATTTTTCCTTCCATGTGTTAAAACTCCATTGACCTTGTTGGGTTTAGGTTGGTTTTGACATATCTTTTTCAAGGATCATTAGACCACCAAAATCTAAGCAAGTTTAACTGATAAGCTAAATCTAAGACATCTCTTGGTATACAGCAATGTGACACAAACAGATTTGGCCCCAAGCAACTCATGATATCATAATCTACCCCAGTTTTCTCTAAATTCACAGGGTTCAATTGTACCCACTGGAATGCAAGTTTTGCTGCCCCTGATGGATGGATAAATATGGTTTTTAAGAGGTTCTTGACCTATAAGTATGGAATGTAAATGACCTGTACTAAACAGCCAGGGAGGGACATGTCGGAAGAGATTTATGAAGAGCAATCAATCAGCTATTAGCAAGATTAGGAAAAAATCATACAGACCTGAATGTTCAAGTATATGCAACTTTGTAGGTTCTTGGGACACAGTATAGCAACACAGTAATACAAAATCACACAAACCTAAAGAGCTAGGAAGAATCGGCAAAATATAGAAAACCAAAAATTAATCAGACTTCTTAGTTTGATGGAAAAATAAAAAACCCAAAATAATATTTTGTGCTTTCTGGGCAAATAGTGAAACCGTAACAGATTTTTGCAAACCCCAATGTATCATTAAGTTTCACAAGCTAATGAGTGAAATGAAATCCCTAGTCTGTATTTGGGCAAGAACCAAGGGAAAATCAAAGTGAACCTGGTTAGGGCTTCTCCTTTCGACCCCTCGTTGCTTCAATGGATGCAATAGGTCACGATAGTTCTCTTCTTTCTGAGTAGAAATTAGGGTTCAAACAGAGAATTAGGTTTATACGCATAAGGATAGAGAGAGAATAAGAACAAATCATGTAAAGAAGAACTCACGGTTGACGCTGTTTCGGAGTAGAAATTAGGAAAGAACTCGTGTTGTCTCCCCCATTAGAAGCCAAAACGAGTTAGGAGGGAAATCTGTGCGCCTCTTTTTGGAAGTAATTGAAATTTTTGGAGGTAATCATAATTTTTATGGCGTGCGCGAGAGTGATTGGCGGTCAAAATGGGCAAAACGCTATGTGAGATGGGGGAATGCTATGGAAGATGGAGGGAATGCTATGGTAGAGTTAATGAAAATGCCTCCTTGTCTTTTCATAGCAGGAATGCTATTGTTGCCCCCACTACAATTGCATTCTTAAAAAAACGTTATAAACTTATGTTATAAAAGCCTATATTTGTTGTGGGGCCGGTTCCCCTTACACTTAAAAAAACACATAAAAAAACACACGATTTTGTTCCGGGCCCCACTGTGACATTCTGAACCGTTGATCTTATTTAAATGAGTAAAACAGGGAGTCCTGCAAAAATTCACCTTAATTGGATATTGATAAGTGCTTGATCCAAATAAATTTGCAAAAACTGTGACAGGAACTAGTGTTTTTAAAATCGTTTGGATCAAGCACTTACCGATATCCGATTGAGCTGAAATTTTGCAAGACCTTTTATTTTACTCTTTTAAACAAGATCAAGAGTTCAGAACATCCCAAGGGGGCCTGGAAGAGTGTTGTGTTTTTTTATGTGTTTTTTTTAGTGTGAGGGGAACCGGCCCCATTTGTTGTAGTGACATGTAAAACAAAAGTCTTCAACTCAGTCACATGTTGTGTGGAGCCCACACAACAAACTATGTGAGTGTGTTTGAGACTTATTGGAGCTTTGTTGTTGTTGTACATTTATCATTTTTGTTATAAAACAATAATGATACATGTACAACAAAAGTCTCCAACACACTCACATGTTAAGTGTAGCCCACTCACATTTCACACTCAAGTGTGTGTGGGCTCCACACACTAGATAATATAAATCTTTTCGAATTTATTGAAAAGCATTATAATCACATCAACACTGTCACCAAAATAAAATGGAAAAAATCAGATAACACTTTCATATCCTCTAGCCACCCACCTTTAGAATCATTACAAATAGACTACCGCGGAACAACAGTAACCGCAGCTCCTTTTAAAATACCAAATGACCAACAAACAGAAACAAAAAAGATAATTGAGCAAAATAATTATACAAACCAAAGTTTACTCATTATTGGTAAACAACTAGACAAGATAGAAACCCGATTAGAAGAATCTATATTACCTTCAACATCTTCCTCATCCCAACACGAAAAACCACTCATTAGTTTTCCAGAACAAAAGATAAAACCATTACTTACCCCAACTGAAAATATTGCCAAAATAGAACAACTATTACAAAAAATAGAAATAAACCAACAAGGCTTAGCACTAAAAAACGAGAGTATCAATACATTACACAAAATCCAAGATACAGACTCATCAACAGATGATGATGTCCAAACAATTGAACAACAATTTATGGATACCAAAATTAATAAATTATACAATCCAAATACACAGCTAATTCCATCATCTTCCAAAAATTGGTACACAAAACCTACTCCAGTTGATCTCCAAATTGAAGAACACAATTTACATAACCAATTCTCTGTGTCAGCCAATAAATTATATGAATGGAACATTGATGGCCTAAGCGAACAACAAATATTAGAAAAATTAAATCATATGTCTATGGTAGCAAATACTTATTTAAGTACATTTGACCATACCCAACCAGAAATTGTAGACCTATTATCTACAGGATTTACGGGAGTGTTAAAATCATGGTGGGATAAATACCTCACCAATGAATCAAGAAATGACATTAGAAACTCTATTCAAGTAGATGAAAATGGATTTCCAATATTTGATGAAGATGTCAATATGGCAAGACATGATGGAATCAACACCCTCATATTTACCATTGTAAAACATTTTATAAGAACACCTAGTAATATTACCTCCAGAATTCATGACCAACTTAGCAATCTCCATTGCCCAACACTAAGTGATTTTCGATGGTACAAAGATGTTTTCACATCTCGTGTAATGTTAAGAGACGGCTGCACAAAATCTTTTTGGAAAGAAAAATTTATTAATGGTCTTCCAAGTTTATTTGCGCATAAAATAAGAGAAGTCCTTAGTCAACCAACAGGGGCAATTGAATATGATAAATTAACCTATGGTGATATAATAAGTACAATTCAAAAAGAAGGTCTCCGTATGTGTATAGACATGAAAATTAATAGACAAGCCCAAAAAGATAAAATCAAAGCAAAATACGAATTAGGAAATTTCTGTGAACAATATGGTCTCCCCCCAATAGCCCCTTCTCGTCAAATCAAAAGCAAAACCCAAAAATTTGAAAAATCCAGTAAAAAAGAATTTCCCAAAGACAAATATTATAAAAAACCCAAACCCCACAAAACTGACAAAAAATCAAAAAGTAACCCAACATTAAAAGATATTACATGTTTTAACTGTGGCAAAAAGGGTCATTACAAAACTAATTGCAAGATTAAAAATAAAATAAATCAATTAGAAATTCCTGAAAAAGCTAAAATAGCTATATTACAAATATTTAAAGCTGCCAACATAGACGCATTTTCTACTTCCGATAATGAAGATTCTTCTTCCGAATATCATTCTCTTCCTTCTGAGTCCGATGACAATCAAGTTAATTTCGGATGTAATGATACATGTTGTCAAAAAATTAGTGTGATTTCAAAAGAACTCCCAGAAGACGAATTATTAATTGATCTTATTAGCAAAATTGATAACAATGACTTAAAACAACAATATATTAAAAAATTAAAAATTTTGCTTCAAAAACAAGCTAAACAACCTACACTTCCCAAACCTGTTGTCAATATAACAACCTTAGAACGATTCCATCAAAAACCAATCAATAATACTGAAGAAATAATTGCTATTAAAAATAAAATAATCTTTCTCGAACAAGAACATCAGTCATTTAAACAACAAATACAAAATCTAGAACGTCAACTTCAAATCCAAGATTTAGCTACTATCTTTAACCATGAAGACGTTCCTACCGAACAAGATACTCCAGTTAATATTATTAACAACATCAATATCTCTAAATGGCATACCAAGATAGATTTAATCATTGATACATTTAAAATTAGCATTATCGCTCTCATTGATACAGGAGCTGATCTCAACTGTATCAAAGAAAATATTATTCCACATAAATATTACCATAACTCTAATGATCAATTGTGTTCGGCCAATGGAAGTAAACTCAAAATTCGGTACAAATTACCTAAAGTATTAATTTGTCAAGACCACGTCTATTTTGAAACATCCTTTGTTCTTACTCAAAACCTTATTGATAATGTCATCGTAGGAATACCGTTTATTTGTCTTCTTTATCCTTTCACGACAAATCATACAAGCCTCACAGCTTCTCCTCGTGGAAATCCAATAACTTTTCCATTTCTTTCTACTCAAAGTTCATTAGAAATACAGCAATTACAAGATTGTTCGATTTCCTATTAATCGATATTTTATGTTTCAGATGAAGCACACAAGGACTTTTGACGAAATAACTCTACTAATTATTCCTGAAGCATCCACCCAAAGATTTCAAAAACTCAGTTATTTACAAGACATTGACGAAACACAACAATGTCTTTTAGATAACATATGGTGTGCTTCTAATGACCACCAATTTTTAACTGCTGTAAATGCTTTATCCATTTATTTTCAAAATCAAAATTTCCAAAAAACAAAGGGTTGGTTTTTATCTACCCACACCAATAATACTTATTTTAATCAATCCAATGATTTCAATGATTCTGTTACTAACACTGTACCACCAAGATGTTATCAAATTTTACTTGACAGATGTACCAGCCTCCAAGACCAAGTCAAATCACTTCAACAGAGACTACACTCAAAGATGTATAGATCCTCCATTACCCCACTGGTAATGGCTGAGAATGTGCAGCCATCCCCACTGGATGGTGGTGATAGCGTGCGTACATACTTCTCAAAAAATTTGGCCTTACCAAAAACACTATCACTTCTTCCAAAAACAATACCTCCAGAAATTATTACCGGTAATTTGGGAAGATGATTCAACGCCCTGAAATTTTGGTTTGGGATCTAAGAGATTTTTATCAAATCTAGGGATACTACTAGAACTACTGCAACAACTTAGTTCTTTGATTTTAAGAGGAGTATTTAGTCTTTGTTGGTCAAAACTAATATGGACAGTTCCATCAAGGTATTGTTGGATAAAATCTATATCTGCAGTGTTATTTTGTATATTTGTAGGGTAGTTTTCATTTTCTGCTAGCCAGGTATTCGGGAGTTGGATGTCATTCCATTGTATTGTTTTTGGTACTTGGATATTAGCATTTGAAGTACTACTTTGAATGAGTATTGTTTTATCTTTTGGGCTTTTGACCAGGGCATGTATATTGAGATTTGTTTTGGTACATTTGTAATAAACTCTGTAGATTAGGGCAATGGAGTGACTTCCTTCAAGCATTTGGGTAATTGCTCCAGAAGTTTGGAGATTTAAAGTTAATGCTTTTAATATATGTTTATCATTGAGGCTTAAGTGTAAGTCTGGATAACAATCAAAATGTATTGGTCCATTATGCAAACTAGATTCCATTAATCCTAATAAACTATCGCTAAATGTTGTGAATCTACTATCCCGTAATGCTAGTAATATTGAGGAATTGAGACCTCTACGAGTTAGAGGTTTGACTGCGACTTGAACTAATCCAATATGGAGGAATTTATATCCTTTTGAGATATGTTTGGTTATGGATTCTTTACTTAAAAGTGCGCATTTTTCTTGCTGTTTTGTTATGGCATAAATTTGTTCGGATGTTTTTGTAACTTGATTTGTTTTGAATCTATCATCTAACCAATTTGTTTGGTAAATTTGTTTGGTTGAGATTCGAGGTATATTCCAATTATTTGTTTCAATATTTAAATCTTCGTAAATTTGTTCTTCTTCATTGATTACATCTGGTATGGAAGACATCATTGACATGTTGCTAGTAGAGGAGTTAGTTCTGAATAATTTGTTCATTGTTGTTGTAAAAGGAGTAGTTGTACAGGAGTATATATACCTGAAAATAGAGTAGTAGATAGGATAATAATAGTGCACGTATAATCATAAAATCATCTCAAGTAAATGAATTGTTCTACTAATAATTTGACCATTTAATTACCATCCAACCCATATGTGTGCTAGACATACACTCGTATTCTTCTACAAAACACTTACATCGGGAGTTGTCAAACTTAATCCCTCTACACCACACCCACTAAACGGCAACCCTACCTCGGGATTTACACACCTACCATGGCAACCTAGGTGAAACAGGGAATTCTGACAGGATGTGGTTGTTCGAAGAGCAAATGTGCTAACTATGGTGGATGGAAATTCTATAGTCAAACCAGTAATTGAACAACTACAGATATTTGGCGATAATTGTGTGTGGGCTCGACACACTATGTGAGTGTGTTGGAGACTTGTTGGAGCTTGTGGTTGTACATCTATCATTTTTGAAAACAATAATGATACATGTACAACAAAAATCTCCAACACACTCACAAGTTGTGTGGGCTCCACACACTATGTTAGTGTGTTGGAGACTTGTTGGAACTTGTTGTTTTACATCTTTTATTTTTGAAAACAATAATGATACATGTACAACAAAAGTCTCCAACACACTCACATGTTGTGTGGAGCCCGTACACATTTCACACTCAAGTGTGTGTGGGCTCCACACACTATGTGAGTGTGTTGGAGACTTATTGTAGCTTGTTGTTGTACATCTATCATTTTTATTATAAAACAATAATGATACATGTACAACAAAAATCTTTAACAAGTCTCCAACACACTCACATGTTGTGTGGAGCCCACACAAATTTCACACTCAAGTGTGTGTTCGCTCCACACACTATGTGAGTGTGTTGGAGGCTTGTTGGAATTTGTTGTTTTTCATGCATCATTTTTGTTTTAAAAGTCCAATGCTACATGTACAATAAAAGTCTACAACAAGTCTCCAACACACTCACATGTTGTGTGAAGCCCACACGCACTTCACACTCAAGTGTGTGTGGGCTCCACACAAAATGTGAGTGTGTTGGAGACTTGTTCAAGTTTATTGTTGTAAATCTATCATTTTTGTTATGAAACAATAATAATACATGTACAACAAAAGTCTCCAACAAGCCTCAAATGTTGTGTGGAGCCCACACACACTTCACACTCAAATAGATTTCGACTTTGCTTACCCGTGGTCGATTTTCAAACCTCTAAGCTTTGATTTGCTCCTGTTTGTTCCCCTGTTGGAGTGAGTGAGGGAGGAAAATTGGTGGAAGAGAGGGATTTGGAAGAGAGGAGGCAGAGTGGGATTTGTATAAGTATTCTGAAAACCTGACCTCGATAGATGGATGATTATAAAATCCGATATCATGAGATATGGGTGGGATATATCAAGCTCAAAACATTACTGAGAATATGGGTGGGATATTTAAGGCTTTGTTGGGATGGCTAAGTTCAAAAATAAGTTTTCAAAACTTTTTTGAAAATTTGAAATTATTAACACTGTACATCTGACCCGGTGGCCCCACTCTATACTACTCCTTTTTTTTTCCTCTCACTTTTCCCAAAGAAAATACAAGTATCATACTCACACAACAAATCTGGAAAATTCGCATCCGCTTTATAAAGCAAATAAAAAATATTTGGCGAACACAAACCACGAAGCCCATAAACCCCCCCAAAATCAAACTACATATTTCGAAACAAATAATGACACCCAATATTAAGACAAATAACTCTCAAAATTTCATACAAGAGAGGGAGGAGGAGAGACAAGTAGCCGTTCAATCCAGTAAGCGAAGAGGCATTAGCAATTGCGTTACAACTGGTAACCTACCAAACATATCAAACCCTCCGCAAACAAAAACACAAAAAACAACTTAATAAAAACAACAATGATACATGTGCAACAAAAGTCTCCAACACAATCACATGTCGTGTGGAGCCCACACACACTTCACACTCAAGTGTGTGTCGACTCGACACACTATGTGAGAGTGTTGAAGAATTGTTGGAGCTTGTTATTGTAGATCTATCATTTTTGTTATAAAACAATAATGATACATGTACAACAAAAGTCTCCAACACACTCACATGTTGTGTGCAGCCAACACACACTTCACACTAAAGTGTGTGTGGGCTCCACACGCTATGTGAGTGTGTTTGAGACTTGTTGGAGCTTGTTGTTGTACATCTATCATTTTTGTTATAAAACAATAATGATACATGTACAACAAAAGTCTCCAACACACTCACATGTTGTGTGCAGCCAACACACACTTCACACTAAAGTGTGTGTGGGCTCCACACGCTATGTGAGTGTGTTTGAGACTTGTTGGAGCTTGTTGTTGTACATCTATCATTTTTGTTATAAAACAATAATGATACATGTACAACAAAAGTCTCCAACACACTCACATGTTGTGTGTAACCAACACACACTTCACACTAAAGTGTATGTGGGCTCCACACGCTATGTGCGTGTGTTTGAGACTTGTTGGAGATTGTTGTTGTACATCTTTCATTTTTGTTATAAAACAATAATGATACATGTACAACAAAAGTCTCCAGACTTGTTGGAGTTTGTTGTTGTACATCTATCATTTTTGTTAAAAAACAATAATGACACATGTATAACAAAAGTCTCCATTACACTCACATGTCGTGTGGAGCCCACACACACTTCACAGTCAAATAGATTTCGATCTCAAAATTTTACTTGCTTTGCTTATCCGTAGTCGATAATCAAGCCTCTGAGCTTTGATTTGCTCCTGTCTATTCCGCTGTTGGAGTGGGTGAGGGAAAAAAATCGGTGGAAGAGAGGGATTTGGAAGAGATGGGGCAGAGTGGGATTTGGCTAAGTATTTTGAAACTTGGCCTCGATATATGGATGGATATAAAATCTGAAATCATGAGATATGGGTGGGATATATTATGCTCGAGATATTACTGAGGAGATGGGTGGGATATTTTAGGCTTTGTTCAGATGGCTGAGTTGAAAAATTAGTTTTCAAAACTTTTTTCAAAATTTGAAATTAATAACACTGTACATCTGACCCGGTAGCCCCACTATGTACTACTCCATTTTTTTTCCTCTCATTTTTCCCAGAGAAAATACTAGAATCATAAAACAAATAATTCGCATCCGCTTCATAAAGCAAACAAAAAATATTTAGCGAACACAAACCACGAAGCACATTAAAACCCCCCAAAATCAGACTCCATATTTCAAAGCAAATAACGACACCCAATATTAACACAAAAAAATCCCCAAATTTCTTACAAGAGAGGGAGAAGGAGAGACAAGTAGGCTTTCAATCCAGTAAGCGAACATGCATCAGCAATGGCGTCACAACTGGTAACCTGCAAAGCCTATCAAACCACCATACGTTAACCACTTCGCAAACAAAAACACACAAACCACATTATAAAAACAACAATGATACATGTACAACAAAAGTCTCCAACAAGTTTCCAACACACTCACATGTTGTGTGGAGCCCACACACAGATGGAGAGTTGTTGGAGATTGTTGTTGTACATCTATCATTTTTGTTATAAAACAACAATGATACATGTACAACAAAAGTCTCCAACAAATCTCTAACACACTCACAGGTTGTGTGAAGACCACACACACTGCACACACAAGGAAGTGTGTAGGAGACTTGTTGGAGCTTGTTGTTGTACACTTATCATTTTTGTTATAAAACAATAATGATACATGTAAAACAAAAGTCTCCAACTCAGTCACATGTTGTGTGGAGCCCACACGACACACTATGTGAGTGTGTTTGAGACTTATTGGAGCTTCGTTGTTGTTGTACATTTATCATTTTTGTTATAAAACAATAATGATACATGTACAACAAAAGTTTCCAACACACTCACATGTTGAGTGTAGCCCACACACATTTTACACTCAAGTGTGTGTGGGCTCCACACACTAGATGAGTTTGTTGGAGACTTCTTGGAGCTTGCTGTTGTACATATATCATTTTTGTTACACAACAATAATGATACATGTATAACAAAAGTCTCCAACACACTCACAAAGTGTGTGGAGACCACACACACACACTTAATTGTGTGTGGGCTCCACACACTATGTGAGTGTGTTGGAGACTTGTTGGAGTTTGTTGTTGTACATCTATCATTTTTGAAAACAATAATGATACATGTACAACAATAGTCTCCAACACACTCACAGGTTGTGTGGAGCCCACTCAAGTGTGTGTGCGCTCCACACACTATATTAGTGTGTTGGAGACTTGTTGGAACTTGTTGTTTTACATCTTTCATTTTTGAAAAATATAATGATACATGCAAAACAAAAGTCTCCAACACACTCGTATGTTGTGTGGAGCCCACACACACTGCACAATCAAGTGTGTGACGACTCGACACACTATGTGAGTTTGTTGAAGACTTGTTGGAGCTTGTTATTGTAGATCTATCATTTTTGTTATAAAACAATAATGATACATGTACAAGCAAGTCTGCAACATACTCACATGTTGTGTGCAGCCAACACACAATTCACACTAAAGTGTGTGTGGGCTCCACACGGTATGTGAGTGTGTTTGAGATTTGTTGGAGCTTGTTGTTGTACATCTATCTTTTTTGTTATAAAACAATAATGATACATGTACAACAAAAGTCTCCAACACACTCACATGTTGTGTGTAGCCAACACTCACTTCACACTAAAGTGTGTGTGGGCTCCACACGCTATGTGCGTGTGTTTGAGATTTGTTGGAGATTGTTGTTGTACATCTTTCATTTTTGTTATAAAACAATAATGATACATGTACAACAAAAGTCTCCAGACTTGTTGGAGTTTGTTGTTGTACATCTATCAATTTTGTTAAAAAACAATAACGATACATGTATAACAAAAGTCTCCAATACACTCACATGTCGTGTGGAGCCCACACACACTTCACAATCAAATAGATTTCGATCTCAAGATTTTACTTGCTTTGCTTACCCGTGGTCGATAATCAAGCCTCTGAGCTTTGATTTGCTCTTGTTTGTTTCGCTGTTGGAGTGAGTGAGGGAGGAAAACCGGTGGAAGAGAGGGATTTGGAAGAGATGGGGCAGAGTGGGATTTGGCTAACTATTTTGAAACCTGGCCTTGATATATGGATGGATATAAAATCTCAAATCATGAGATATGGGTGGGATATATTATGCTCGAGATATTACTAAGGAGATGGGTGGGATATTTTAGGCTTTGTTCAGATGGCTGAGTTGAAAAATTAGTTTTCAAAACTTTTTTCAAAATTTGAGACTTGTTGGAGCTTGTTGTTGTACATCTATCAATTTTGATACATGTACAACAAAAGTCTCCAACGCACTCACATGTTGTGTGGACCCCACACACACTTCACACTCAAGTGTGTGTGGGATCCACACACTATTTGAGTGTGTTGGAGACTTGTTTGATATTGTTGTTGTACATCTATCATTTTTGTTATAAAACAACAACGGTACATGTACAACAAAAGTCTCCAACAAATCTCTAACACACTAACATGTTGTGTGGAGACCACACACACTTCACACTCAAGGGAGTGTGTCGGAGAGTTGTTGGAGTTTGTTGTTGTACATCTATCATTTTTGTTATAAAACAACAATGATACATGTACAACAAAAGTCTCCAACACACTCACATGTTGTGCGTAGCCCACACACACTTCACACTCATGCGTGTGTGGGCTCCACACACTATGTGAGTGTGTTGGAGACTTGTTGGAGTTTGTTGTTTTACATTTATCATTTTTGTTATAAAATAATAATGATACATGTACAACAAAAAACTCTAACACACTCACATATTGTGTGGAGCCCACACACACTTCACACTCAAGTGTGTGTGGGTTTCACACACTATGTGAGTGTGTTAGAGACTTGTTGGAGCTTGTTATTGTACATCTATCATTTTTTGCTATAAAACAACGATACATGTACAACAAAAGTCTCCAACACACTTACATGTTGTGTGGAACCCACACACTTCACATACAAATAGATTTCGATCTCAAAATTTTACTTGCTTTGCTAACCCGTGGTCGATAATCAAGCCTCTGAGCTTTAATTTGCTCCTATTTGTTCCGCTATTGAAGTGAGTGAGGGAGGAAAATCAGTGGAAGAGAGGGGGAGAGAGGGATTTGGAAGAGAGGGGGCAGAGTGGGATTTGGATAAGTATTCTGAAAACCTGGCCTGAATATATGGATGGATATAAAATCCGAAATCATGATATATGGGTGGGATATATTTTGCTCGAGATATTACTGAGGTTATGCGTGGGATACTTAAGGTTTTGTTCGGATGGCTGAGTTGAAAAATCAATTTTCTAAACTTTTTTCAAAATTTGAAATTATTAACACTGTACATCTGACCCGGTGGCCCCACTCTGTACTACTCCATTTTTTTTCCTCTCATTTTTCCCAAAGAAAATACTAGTTTCATACTCACACAGCAAATCTGGAAAACTCTCATCCGCTTCATAAGGCAAACATAAAATATTTAGCGAAGGCAAACCAAGAAGCACATTAAAACCCCCCAAATTCTTACAAGAGAGGGAGGAGGAGAGACAAGTAGGCGTTCAATCCAGTAAACGAAGAGGCATCAGCAATGGCGTCACAACTGGTAACCTGCCAAATCTATCAAACCACCGTACGTTAACCACTCCGCAAACAAAAACACACAAAGCACATTATAAAAACAACAATGATACATGTACAACAAAAGTCTCCAACAAGTCTTCAACACACTCACATGTTGTGTGGAGCCCACACACACTTCACACTCAAATGTGTGTGGGTTTTCCACACACTATGTGAGTTTGTTGGAGCTTGTTATTCTACATCTATCATTTTTGTTATAAAACAACAATGATACATGTACAACAAAAGTCTCCAACACACTCACATGTTGTGTGGAGCCGACACACACTTCACACTCAAGCGTGTGTGGGCTCCACACACTATGTGAGTGTGTTGGAGACTTGTTGGAGCTTGTTATTCTACATCTATCATTTTTGTTATAAAACAACAATGATACATGTACAACAAAATTCTCCAACACACTCACATGTTGTGTGGAGCCGACACACACTTCACACTCAAGGGAGTGTGTTGGAGACTTGTTGGATATTGTTGTTGTACATCTATCATTTTTTATGTTCATTAATGGAATGAATATTAATGCGGGTTTGGTGCGGTTCGGATAAAATCCAAATCCATATGGTTTGGTTACGGTGCACTAAAAATTATACCCGTCGGATATCGGTTTGGATTTGGGTATAGATAAATACTTTGGATTTGGGTATGGTAATCACAAAATTCGGACCAAACCGATCCATTGTCATCCCTACACACTTGAGTGTGAAGTGTGTGTGGGGTCCACACAACATGTGGGTGTGTTGGAGACTTTTGTTGTACATATATCAAAATCGATAGATGTACAACAACAAGCTCCAACAAGTCTCCAACACACTCACTTAGTGTGTGGAGCCCACACACACTTGAGTGTGAAGTGTGTGTGGGCTCCACACAACATGTGAGTGTGTTGGAGTTTTTTGTTATACATGTATCATTATTGTTTTGTAACAAAAATGATAAATGTAAAACAACAAGCTCCAACAAGTCTCCGACACACTCACATAGTGTGTGGAGCCCACACACGCTTGAGTGTGAAGTGTGTGGGCTCCACACAACATGTGAGTGTGTTGGAGACTTGTTGGAGACTTTTGTTGTACATGTATCATTATTGTAATGAACATATGAAGGAAAAATATTATATATTAAAACAAAAAAGTAACATCAATGCCTCCATTGTTTTGGGATGAAGTCGACTACGATGCAGAGTCACCAATCTATCACTAGTGCTAAATGCCGACTCAGAAGCAATAGAAGACATGAGGATAGCTAACATATCCTCTAAGTAACATTATATGGATCAGTTTGGATTTGGTTTGGGTTTGGGTTTGGGTTTGGCCGAATACTTGCTAAGACCAAACCCAAATCCAAACCCGTCGGATATCATGTTTCGAAAACTAAACCCGCCCCATGGGTAGGAAAAAATAAAAAAACCCTCCCCAATAGGTTTGGATTGATTCGGGTATCCATCGATTTTTGGTGAAATTGCCATCTCTACAAGTGTGTGTGGGATCCACACACTATTTGAGTGTGTTGGAGACTTGTTGGATATTGTTGTTGTACATCTATCATTTTTGGAGTGTGAATTGTGTGTGGGCTCCACACAACATGTGAGTGTGTTGGAGACTTGTTGGAGATTTTTTTGTATATGTATCATTGTTGTTTTATAACAAAAATAATAGATGTACAACAACAAGCTCCAACAAGTCTCAAACATACTCACATAATGTGTGGAGCCCACACACACTTGAGTGTGAAGTCTGTGTGGCCTCCACACAACATGTGAGTGTGTTGGAGACTTGTTGGAGACTTTTGTTGTACATATATCATTGTTGTTTTATAACCAAAATTTTAGATGTATAACAACAAGCTCCAACAAAACACTTGAGTGTGAAGTGTATGTGGGCTCCACACAACATGTGACTGTGTTGGAGTTTTTTGTTGTACATGTATCTTTATTGTTTTATAACAAAAATGATTGATGTATAACAACAAGCTCCAACAAGTCTCCAACACACTCACATAGTGTGTGGAGCCCACACACACTTGAGTGTGAAGTGCGTGTGGGCTCTACACAATATTTGAGTTTGTTGGAGACTTTTGTTGTACATTTATCATTGGACTTTTGTAACAAAAATGATACATGTAGAACAACAAGCTCCAACAAGTCTCCAACACACTCACATAGTGTGTGAAGCTCACACACACTTGAGTGTGAAGTGTGTGTGGGCTTCACACAACATGTGAGTGTGTTGGAGACTTTTGTGGTATATGTATCATTGTTGTTTTTATAATGTGGTTTGTGTGTTTTTTTTTTTTGCGGGATGGTTAACGTATAATGGTTTGATATGTTTTGTAGGTTTGTAGGTTACCAGTTGTGGCGCCATTGCTGATGCCTCTTCGCTTAATGGATTGAACGCCTACTTGTCTCTCCTCCTCCCTCTCTTGTATTAAATTTGAGAATTTTTTTTTATGTTAATATTGGGTGTCATTATTTGTTTCGAAATATGGGGTTTGATTTTGGGGGGTTTTTATGTGCTTCGTGGTTTGTGTTCGCCAAATATTTTTTATTTGCTTTATAAAGCGGATGCAAATTTTCCAGATTTGCTGTGTGAGTATGATAGTAGTCTTTTCTTTGGGAAAAATGAGAGGAAAAAAAAATGGAGTAGTACAGAGTGGGGCCACCGGGTCAGATGTAAAGTGTTAATAATTTTAAATTTTGAAAAAAGTTTTGAAACTTGATTTTTCAACTCAGCCATCCGAACAAAGCCTTAAATATCCCACCCTTATCCTCAGTAATAACTCGAGGATAATATATTCCACCCATATCTCATGATTTCAAATTTTATATCCATCCATATATCAAGGCCAGCTTTTCAGAATACTTATCGAAATCCCAGTCTGCCCCTTCTCTTCGAAATCCCTCTCTCCCCCCTCTCTTCCGCTGATTTTCCTCCCTCACCCACTCCAACAGCAGAACAAACAGGAGCAAATCAAAGCTCAGAGGCTTTATAATCGACCACGGCTAAGCAAAGCTCAGAGGCTTTATACTTGTCTCTCCTCCTCCCTCTCTTGTATGAAATTTGGGGATTTTTTTGTGTTAATATTGGGTGTCATTATTTGTTTCGAAATATGGAGTTTGATTTTGGGGGGTTTTTATGTGATTCGTGGTTTGTGTTTGCCAAATATTTTTTATTTGTTTTATGAAGCGGATGCGAATTTTCCAGATTTGCTGTGTGAGTATGATACTAGTATTTTCTTTGGAAAAAATGAGAGGAAAAAAAATAGAGTAGTACAGAGTGGGGCCACTGGGTCAAATGTACAGTGTTAATAATTTCAAATTTTGAAAAAAGTTTTGAAAACTGATTTTTCAACTCAGCCAGCCGAACAAAGCCTTAAATATCACACCCATATCCTTAGTAATATCTCGAGCATGATATAACCCACCCATATCTCATGATATCGGATTTTATATCCATCCATATATCGAGGCCAGGCTTTTAGAATACTTATCCAAATCCCACTCTGCCTCCTCTATTCCAAATCCCTCTCTTCCATCGATTTTCCTCCCTCACTCACTCAATCAGCGGAACAAACAGCAGCAAATCAAAGCTCAGAGGTTTGATAATCGACCACGGGTAAGCAAAGCCGAAATCTATTTGAGTGTGAAGTGTGTGTGGGCTCCACACAACATGTGAGTGTGTTGGAGATCTGTTGGAGACTTTTGTTGTACATGTATCATTGTTGTTTTATAACAAAAACGATAGATGTACAACAACAAGCTCCAACACACTCACATAGTGTGTGGAGCCCACACACACTTGAGTGTGAAATGTGTGTGGCCTCCACACAACATGTGAGTGTGTTGGAGACTTTTGTTTTTACATGTATCATAGTTTTTTTATAACCAAAAATGATAGATGTATTACAACAAATTCCAACAAGACACTTGAGTGTGAAGTGTGTGTGGGCATCACACAACATATGAGTGTGTTGGAGACTTTTGTTGTACATGTATCACTATTGTTTTGTAACAAAAATGATAGATGTACAACAACAAGTCTCCAACACAATAAAAAAGTGTGTGGAGCACACACACAGTTGATTGTGAAGTGTGTGTGGGCTCCTAACAACATGTGAGTGTGTTGGAGACTTGTTGGAGACTTTTGTTGTACATGTATCATTGTAACTCACATGTTGTGTGGAGCCCACACACACTTCACAATCAACTGTGTGTGTGCTCCACACACTTTTTTATTGTGTTGGAGACTTGTTGGAGCTTGTTGTTGTACATATATCATTGTATTTTTTATAATGTGGTTTGTGTGTTTTTGTTTGCGGAGTGGTTAACGTATAGTGGTTTGATAGGTTTGGCAAGTTACCAGTTGTGACGCCATTGCTGATGCCTCTTCGTTTACTGGATTGAACGCCTACTTGTCTCTCTTCCTCCCTCTCTTGTAAGAAATTTGGGGATTTTTTCTTGTTAATATTGGGTGTCATTATTTGCTTCGAAATGTGGAGTTTAATTTCAGGGGGTTTTATGTGCTTCGTGGTTTTTGTTCGCTAAATATTTTTTATTTGCTTTATGAAGCAGATGCGAATTTTCCAGATTTGCTGTGTGAGTATGATACTAGTATTTTCTTTGAGAAAAATGAGATGAAAAAAAATGGTGTAGTACAAAGTGGGGCCACCGGGTCAGATGTACAGTGTTAATAATTTTCAATTTTAAAAAAAGTTTTGAAAACTTATTTTTCAACTCAACCATCCGAAAAAGCCTTAAATATCCCACCCATATCCTCAGTAATATCTCGAGCATAATATATCCCACCCATATCTCATGATATCGGATTTTATATCCATCCATATATCGAGGCCAGGTTTTCAGAATACTTATCCAAATCTCACTCTGCCTCCTCTCCTCCAAATCCCTCTCTTCCCCCTCTCTTCCAACGATTTTCCTCCCCCACTGAATCCAAAAGCGGAACAAATAGAAGCAAATCAAAGCTCAGAGGCTTGATATTCGACCACGGGTAAACAAAGCAAGTAAAATTTTGAGATCGAAATCTATTTGAGTGTGAAGTGTGTGTGGGCTCCACACAACATGTGAGTGTGTAGGAGACTTGTTGGAGACTTTTGTTGTACATGTATCATTGTTGCTTTATAATAACAAAAATGATAGATGTACAACAACAAGCCCCAACACACTCACATAGTGTGTGGAGCCCACACACACTTGAGTGTGAAGTTTATGTGGGCTCCACATAACATGTGAGTGTGTTGGAGACTTGTTGGAGACTTTTGTTGTACATGTATCATTATTGTTTTATAACAAAAATGATAGATATACAACAACAAGTTCCAACAAAACACTTGAGTGTGAAGTGGGTGTGGGCACCACACAACATATGAGTGTGTTGGAGACTTTTGTTGTACATGTATCATTATTGTTTTGTAACAAAAATGATAGATGTACAACAACAAGCTCCAACAAGTCTCCAACACACTCACAAAGTGTGTGGAGCCTACACACACTTGATTGTGAAGTGTGTGTGGGCTACACTCAACATGTCAGTGTGTTGGAGACTTTTGTTGTACATGTATCATTATTGTTTTATAACAAAAATGATAGATGTACAACAACAAGCTCTAATAAGTCTCCAACACACTCACATAGTGTGTGGGCTTCACACAACATGTGAGTGTGTTAGAGACTTTTGTTGTACATGTATAATTATTGTTTTATAACAAAAATGATAGATGTACAACTACAAGCTCCAATAAGTCTGCAGCACACTCACATAGTGTGTGGAGCCCACAGACACTTGAGTGTGAAGTGGTTGAGTTGGATTTTTATGTTATTTTTAAATTAAAAAAAAAAGTTTGTCACGTTAATATAATGAGAAAAAGAAGGGAGAAAAGTATTGAGGGTTAGTTTTGTCATTCAAGTAAAAGATGAAACAATTTCTCCACGATGTGACATTGCAATAACAGCCGCAGTAAAATAAGTTAGAAAGGTAGCCTCTGTGCCTCACACTTGACCACCTACTGGGTGTTTTATAGAATTTGCCAATATAATTTTGTAGTTTAATGATAAAAGCATTAGACTAAAACTATTATTTTGTATGTATAAATTTTCAGGGTGGGTAACGGGGGTATACCATCAACCCAAACTTGACCCAAACTTGACCTAGGTTTATAAAATGTCTCCCAAAGCCACCTCAATACCCGAAAATTTGATGAAAACCAGCCCCAATCAGAGGGTTAGGGGCATAGCGAGGCGAATTCCAATCCCTAGTTCAAGTCTGTCCTAACTGTTGTTTTTACAACAATTGGAGTTTTGATTCTTTTTAAGGGGGAGTTGTGGCAAATTTTAACCCATTTTCATGGACCCACCCGAACCCATCCAATTATAATCAGCCAAACCCACCCACATCCAAATATGGTTTCTAATTGACCCAACTTAATAAATCTACTAATTTTTGGGTTTAGATGGGTTGGTAATGGGTTAGAAATGGGTCCAACGTAAAGAAATCCATCCATTCTATATTTGCATAGGAATTACACGAAAATTAGGAGATAGCCATTTGGCTTGGCGGTAATGTACTCAACCTTCCTCCACGGAGGAACGGGCATTCCTTTCTTCTTTAGGCTCTATTTGGCCGCTTCCGATACGATCGAGATGATTTGTTGGGGAAATTCGGATCTACCAACGAATATTAACGGTAGGGATTGGAGGATCGAGTTTGAAATCGACGTGTCTGCTAAGAGATTTTTCTCGGCAAATGGGCGGGTTTAGGTATGACTTGACCTGTATTCAACTCACCCACAATTGACTCGTCTAATAGTGACCCGTATACAACTCGCTCTTATTCAACCCACCACCATTTGCCACCTCCGGGGAAAAAAACCAATAAAAAAGGAATCCTAACTTGTTTCTCAGACTCTTTGACACTATGAGCAAGGAACAAGGGAAAGGCAAGAACAAGTTTGGAGAGAGTTTGAAGATCCATGACTTTTGATCACCATTGGAGACTTGAGGCTTGCATCTACGTACCATGAGCAGCTATACTCTCCTCTAGGTTATAGCTGCATGAATTGTACTATGTTATATTATTCAAAGCCAACCAATTATCATGACAGCTACAAGGACGGAGCTTTTGAGGGGCCAGAGACACGGGTCACCCCAGGTGAGTACCTCCCACCAAAAAACCCCTACTTCGGCTGATCAATAAAAAAATATAGTAGAAAAAAACATTGGTTAATTTGCTTCACAAACTCCAAATTCAAACAAGAAAATGGTTCATGAATAACAAAATTATTGAATTAATCCAAATTAACACATGAAGTACTTGCGGTATTGAATTATACTTGGAATTTGATAATTTCCATGTTTATACTTGGAATTTGATAATTTCAATGTCGTCAGCTCTTATTCCTCTTCAAGATTTCAGCCATCCAAACGTAGTCTGAAGTCAATATGGATATCCTACTTTCTTATGAATGGGAACTTATCTTATCGGGCTTGTTTGATCACAACTAGGAAGGTAAGGTGGGATTAGAATTACGAGGAACACAAGAGCTCAACATGCTTTCTATTATCCCCTAGTTGCGTGTTTGGTGCCTCCCGGATTAAGCACTGGACTGAAAAAGGTTGGACTATTGTCAGCGGCGGATCTAGGAATTCCGCATAGGGGGTCACCTTTGAAGCTTAACTTTAAAAGAAAAAAAAAAATCACAGACCAATATGATGAGAAAATAAAATATTTAAACATTCTTCATTGAGCCAAAAAGTTCAAACGTAAACAATTATTAAAGATTTCATACAAATTGTGCTTATGATACTTGAAAAGAAAAAAAAAAGAAAAAAACGTAAAGTCCTATTCTGCTTATGGTATCTCCAAATCACACTGTAAAATAATAGGTTGCAAAACCTCTAATTTAAAAAGTAATCGAACTTATAATTAAATCTTTGATATTAGATTTGTAAGAGATACATGTGGGAAAAAGAAAAGAAACCGACAAAGATAGAGAAATTATCAATCTTTTGGTAAACATATGCGTACAGAGGGAGGAGTACCGAGAATGTACCGACCGCATTCGGGGACCTACTTTTGGGTCCCACACGAGTAATCCGAACCGTTCATTGTTCTTAAAACATTTTTCCAAGGGGCCCTACAAAATTTCAGCTCAATCGTACGGTTATAAGTGCTCGAACAAAAGTCACACCGTTTCAATCGAAAAAAAATTTGATTGAAACGGTGGGACTTTGGTTAGAGCACTTCTAACCGTCCGATTGAGCTGAAATTTTGTGGAGCCCCTCGGAAAAATGTTTTAAGAACAATAAACGGTTCGGATCACTCGCGTAGGACCCAAAAGTGGGTCCCCGAATGCGGTCGGTACATTCTCGGTACTCCTCCCTCTATACCCATAGTGGGATCCATCTCTTTTAGGCCTTGTTTGTTAGGGGGGATATGGGGTTGGGATTTGGATGAGATTTGGAGTGGGTCCCAAAATCCATTGTTTGGTAACATTATTTGGGATGGGATTTGTTTTCCCCAACCAATTAATATCCCCATCCGTACGGGATATAAAATCCCATGGGGGGTGGGATTTGGATGAGATTTCCCCATTTTAGTGCAAAAAACCGGATATCCCGAGCACTATCCTGTCGAACACAAACACCGGATATGAATTTTCCCATCCATTGATATCCTAAGCAATATCTCAAGGATTTCATATCCCATGGGATTTCATATCTCATCCATTTATCTCCGGCCAAACAAACGAGGCCTTAGATCACTATGATAGCACACAATTATCAAACTTTTCTTCATAATTCATTCAGTACTTGGGGTCTTAAATTCTGAATGAAAATTTGAAAGTTTCGATCAAGTATGTGTAGTTATCCGATTAAGGTGATTTTTTACAAGACCAATCCAAAATTTATTTCAACGTTATTGAATGCCACGAATTTTTTACGAGCACAAAAAATAAATAAATAAAAAAAAATAAAATAAAAAATAGTTTATGGAATTTCAGGGGGTCACGTGAGCACCTGTGCCCTTCACAGATTTGCCCGTGACTATTGTACCCCTGTTTATATTGTACCCCTATATAGCCCAATGCAACATAATAGTGTTCCTACAAAACAAAGTTTCATTGCTTCTCTCTCTCTCTCTCTCTCTCTCTCTCTCTCTCTCTCTCTCTCTCTCTCTCTCTCTCAATCAATTATAATGGCCGTGACTCGAGTGATTATCTATCTCCTTGTGATACTAAGCACATCCTTTTCTCTTTTTCCCGGTCCATGCAATGGCTCTTCGCTTAAAGTCTGTGGCTTTGATCAGATATATTAACTGGGTGATTCATTTTCTGACACTGGAAATTTCATACGCGAGAATCCATCTTCTACCATTAGTAGGCTTCCCTATGGTGAAACTTTCTTCCACAAAGCCACGGGTCGTTGCTCCGATGGCCGGCTCATCATTGATTTTATCGGTAGGGGCCGGTCATTAATATGTTTACTTATTTATTTTTTCTCGTTGTCATGTTTTCGAATAACATTGTAACTCGTTAATTGTAACCCTGATATTGAGCAGCATTGTCTTCCAATCATGTCCATTATAGTTTATTGATTCGCACATTAACCGTACGTAAATGTATTCGTGTACTTTTATAGCAACAGCAGCAGGGCTTCCCTTTCTCAACCCCTACAAGAATTATAACGCAGACTTCAGACACGGAGTGCACTTTGCAGTTGCTGGCGCTACTGCATTACCGGCAGAGGCTCTTGCTGAGAATAACATTACTTCCGAAATAACCAACAGCTCACTCAATGTACAACTCGATTGGATGTCCGCACATTTCAATTCTATATGCGACACTGGCATAGGTTCGTGTCTTAGTTCAATTAAAAAGCAAAATCTCATGATAAGAGTTCGCCATGTTTTTCCTTTATTCGAATACGTGAATTTTGACTTATTCCGGGCAATGATTCAACTTTACTGGCTCGTGTTTTATAGATTGCGCGGAAAAACTTAGAGACTCTCTATTCATGGTTGGAGAGATAGGATGTAACGATATCTATTTTGCGTTGTCTCAAGGCAAAAGCATTGAGGAAGTAAAGAGCCTTGTGCCTAGTATTGTCCAAGCCATACAGAATGCTGCTAGGGTAACTTTTTATTGAGCTTTGTTTGTAGTACTCATTCCTTAATCACTTGAAATAAATTCTATTTCTATTTCTCTCGTATGGTCTGCAGAGAGTCATAAATTATGGCGCAGTTAGGGTGGTAGTACCCGGTAACTTCCCGATCGGTTGTCTCCCCAATTACCTAACTATAGAGGTGGCAATTTTGAACCCAACCCATGAACCCACCCAAATTCACCCACCTAAAACCCAACCCAACCTACCCATATTATAATATGGGTTGTAAATGGGTGAACCCATGTTTGCCCATAGTTAGATGGGTTCAAAATGGGTCTAAAATGGGTTGATCCGTAAAGTTGAAACTAGTTTCTTACACTCCCATTCACGTTTTTTTTTTTTTTTTTTTGATCAATTCCCACTCACATTCACTCTCTCTCTCTTTAGTCTCTACAAATATATATAATTACCACGCTAACAGTAATCTATACCTATTTTTGGTATAAAAGCGGGAATGTATTTACCCCCAAAAAAGAAACGTGAATGTAATTTTCCATTTCGTTTGCATAAAAATTTATTTCAGTATGGTTAAATCCTTTATGTGGGAAGACATCAACAAATTTAGTAATTAGAAATTAGTAAATTAGTAGTATAATAATACTGGAACCCATCACATTTAGATTACAATAAATAAAAACAATGAAATTTTGTGCATCCGCGATGTTGTTGGGCCTTTTTATAATTTAAAATTAAATGAATGTATACTGAGATCCATAACATTCAGTGTATGATTAAAAATGATGAAGATCGATGTTGATTGATGAATTTGATCTTATTAACTAACAAAAATAGTAGTAGATTTTTTTTTGGGGGGAACAAAAAT
This sequence comes from Vaccinium darrowii, assembly GCA_020921065.1. NCBI lineage: Eukaryota > Viridiplantae > Streptophyta > Magnoliopsida > Ericales > Ericaceae > Vaccinium > Vaccinium darrowii. Next base: position 13,690,500 of record CM037155.1, read on the forward strand.
CGTATATGCAATATTTCTATCAAAATAATTATTCAACAATATGTGGTGATAGGTATCGAGCACGTGCCCCGCGCTAATATAATTAAAATGAGTGGGTAAAAAAGCTTTACAAAACAAAATCTTGCTTGATTTCCATTTCGATTAGAAATGAATCAGGGGTTGAAAATCAAGTACGAATATACTGTAACAAAATTAAGTGTATAAATTGTCTTTTTTGAAATATGTAAGGTAAGAACAAGAACTTTTTCCTACTATTTTGCTATAAAAAGAGAGATGAAAACAGGAGGGAGAATTTAAATGGAAGATTTTCAACAATAGCATAGCAAAACCTACGCACAGAGTATACAAAGGTCAGAAATTGAAAGGGGCAAAGAATTGGGTTGGGTTAGGTTGGGTTGGATTTAGCTTGGTCCATATTCAACCCATTCACTTTCAACTTATATTCAACTCACCCATATTCAACCCATAACCCATACCAACCCACTCAAACCCAACTCAACCCACCCATTTGCCACCTCTACCTAACTATATTCCAGAGCAACGACTCAACTGCTTACGACGAAAATAAGTGCCTAAAAGACCTAAACGAGCTTTCGAAATTCTACAACGAACAATTGCAACAAGCAATCGCAGGTCTAAATAAGGAGTTCAAGAACGCGGTCATTACATATGGGGATTACTACAATGCGTTTGAGTGGCTTCTGGAAAATGCCGATTACCTTGGTAAGTCTCTGTACTGTAGTCTGTATACACGTGAAGAATAGGTACAAAATCTTCATGGAACACTGGAGATTAATTCTTCGCGTTTACTCTGTTTCGATGCAGGATTTGACTCATCAACTGTGCAAATAGCTTGTTGCGGAATTGGGGGAGATTATAATTTTAATCTGACAAGACCTTGGGGAACTCCAGGCGTTCCAGTCTGTCAGGATCCAAACAAATTTGTAAGTTGGGATGGAATTCATTTCACCCAGGAGGCATACGAGCGCATGTCCGAATGGATCATGGATGACCTGTTGCCCAAGCTTCAGTGCAGTCTTTAGCTTGTGTTTAATAAGTTCAGGAGTATAAAATTTAAGGAGCAATAAAAAGTTTTATGTTTTGATTAATAATTTGTTGAACTAAAATTGTTCAGCAAAATATTTGCCTCCGAAGCAATGGAGGGCTTTTATATTTCCGTAGTACTGTTTCTTCTTTTCATTGTAATATCACTTCGTGTGCCCCAGGGTATTAAATCAAAGAGTGTTCTCCTTGGATGAATATTTCAAGGCAATGAAAATCCCAAGAATGAAGCTGTGATTGTTGAATCACAAGCAACATGACATTATCCAATTTAAGAAGATTGACTTCTAGTGGAGTAATTTATCAGATTTTGATTTGTTCAGTGTGAAGTCAGATTCTGGGCGTCCGGCAGAAAGTGTTCGGGCGACGAACTTCCCAGGCAAGGAACTGAATTTCACACATCGGGATGGAGGTGTTCAGGCATCCAAACGGTTGTATGGGCAATACCGATAGAGAGCTGGTCATTTTCGCAGCTAGACGGGATCATATTGCGTTCAGAGAGACTGCGAGGCGAATCCGCGATTATCTGTATGGGAAGAACATTAATCTAACCCTAAATGTAAGAAGCCAGATACTATGAAAGATGACTAGAAGAGGAATGGAAAACCCTAGATAAAATGGTATTAGGGATTACTCAATCAACGCAGTCGAGATTGCGTCGATCTTGGTTGTGCACAACGTTGCGAAGAAGAAGTCCACTAAGAGTGTAATGGCTGTCTTCTCGAGCATGAACATGTATGAGAATCCATCGGCTAACAACAAAGTGCATCTGATGAAAAAACTTCTCAATCTTAACATGGCAGAAGGTGCTCCTGTTGCGAAGAATCTCAATGAGTTCGACATTACCACAAATCAGTTGTTTTCAGTTTCAATCGAGTTTGATGATGAGATACGCACATTGATTGTACTTACCTCACTATCCAAAAGTTAAGAATCCATCTACAGGTGAGAGCAAACTCTTGCAAAACCTTGGGCCTTTTGCCAAGAAAAGTTTTGAAGAAAAAAGAATCTGATTGGCAAAATTAGACACATAAATCTCGCAACTTTTTTGCTAACTAAACGTAAAAAAGTATACTCCCTCCGTCCCTTAAAGTTTGACACTTTCGGGAATGCGTGCCATTTTTAAATTGCCTATATCTTTCAATTCATAACATTTTATGTGATTTTCATAACTTTGTTTAAAAGAACTAATTGAAATCTATCAAACTAGATCCATATTGCTTATATAAAACATTATAGATTAAAAGAAATAATCAATTTTTTCATAGGGCTGGAATAGTGAAAGTGTCAAACTTTAAGGGACGGAGGGAGTAAAAAAAAGTTGGGTTTTTCCATACTTTCATTTTATTTACCAAAAACCAAGCAATGTGTATGAGTGACATCCTCGAATCTAGCACAGCTAGCTGATCATGACGACATTTTTGTCATGCCATTTCGAATATTTGAAATTGAACCGAAAAGTAACTAAGACATGAAGACACAAGAAATAGTATGTAATAACGAATGAATCAATGATTCCAGGTAGTTGTTGCGTGCATCGTGAATATGCTACTAGGTGGGTAGGAGATCATGGCCGTATAACTGCATCAATTTTAGGGAACAGTTGTGCTTTCAGCTCCAAAGCATGGTTTCTGAGTTCCATCGAATTCTTATCTTCTTCAAACTCTTGCCATGGCTCTAGGCCTAGAGGGCGACAATCAACAATTATCGTCTTAAGCGCCACAGCATGCTGAAAAAAGTAGACTAATAGCTCGGAATCAATATTGCCAACAAATTTCACCACCTCAAGGCATCTGTGAAGACGACGTTCAGTAGGCTTAGTCTGAATTTGTGTCCGTATCCTTTTAGGTGGCATTAGCTGCAAGAATGTCAAGAAAGGAAATGGAAATGTAACTATAGATGTTAGCATGCAACATATATAATGTTTCCTTCAAAAACAATTGACCTTGTTAAAGCTTGCCAAGTTCATTCGCCACTAGTACGCTTCAAGAATTAAGCACAATACAGCAAAAAACCTGTTACCAGGCAACAAACACACAGGAGACATAAACTAACCATATCAGAAGACAAAATACGTCGTCAAGAGGACAAAATCTAGTCCACGCAAGCCACGTGATAAAAGCTCACAAACAACTTTTAAACCCTTTATCTATACTTCCATGCTGATGTTGAATCTAGGCCCTAATACCACAACATTGAACTGCAAAATGATTATCCAATTTTCTAAAGAAACAAAAAGTATCCCAAGTCAGCTAAGGTCAAATTTGAAATATGTTCAGCTATTGTCTTTTATATGTGATACTACTTTACCCTTAGAAAAATGGGCATTCCCCTGCAACTGGTGAAAAAATATACATGTTCATAAATGGGAAAACTTTTTGAATTAAGTATTTTTCTAGTTTTTCACATTGAGACAAGTGTCCAGAGCAAGGTTGTCAAATCGCAAATCGGATTGATCCTTTTCCGAATCATGGATCGAATCGAATCATGAATCGTAACGATTCAGTCTAAATTTCAAAAATATATTGGAAAAGGTATCTATACACCTACATAATAAAGGAATATTGCGAAATAGAAAAACTTAAGCTTAACCAATATTGAAGTTTGTTTTCTACTGTTAATTGATGATCACATGGTCTAATAAGGAAGACACTGGTATGTAACAGGAAAATCAATACTAGAGTAAAATGGATAATGTGCATGTAGATGTAAAAAATCCAAAATAAAAATGCAAACGTAGCCTTGACACAATAAAAGTTTGTAGCCTAATAGGTATGAAACTAGTAAGGCAAAACTGCAAAAGTGGTTTCATATTAGTCGAATATAACAATTATGATAAACCTTTATTAACCTATAGATTTGTACCCTTTTTGTGTGAATCATGAATCAAATCGCGAATCGAACCATGAATCGTATGATTCACCACTGATTTTAGATAAATTTTAATTCACCTATAGATTCATATCGTTGATACATGAATCGTGAATCATGCGATTCTGATAACTATGGTCCAGAGTTAATTATATTGGCCACGTCACCTTTCTAGCCCCACATCACTAGAATCTCACAATCGCACTTCTCCCTTCCCTTAAAATGTCAACACGTACCTATAGATAAAAAGAAGAAATACCGTGAAGATGAAAAACTCGAACACAATCCACCAAAGAGAAGATCAAATGCAACAATATCTACATAATACTAAGAAATGCTAAAAGGACCATCAACACACTTTGTTGCTTTGGTACATTAGTGGGAGGAAAGGAAACAACAATTGACTTGAATCCTATCGATGCAAAACCAGTATCAAGAATCTCTCTTTGGTAACAAAGAAAACCATTAGACAACAGGGAAAGTCCATAACAACTTCCCCAATAAAGCTACAAGCCTAGTCACAAGTCCAATATTACATACAACTAACATATCCCCTGTTGCAAGGACACCACACAAAAATCTGATTTACCAACTGCAGTATACTCCCGTCACCGAATTGCAAGTATTCCACAACCAATTTATTTCCCTTCCCTTAGACTGAATCGCTTTCTAAACCAATAATAGTTACGGATCCATTAAAACATGAACAAGTACGATACTCAAAAGTTAACAAATCTATGCATGTTAAAAAACACTGACACCCAAATATAAACATGACAGAACCCAATAGTATGAATCTCGAAGGTATAGGTGGGACTTAAACTTAAGTTATGAGAGATGGTTGAGAAATAGAATTCTATTTATGTAGTTGCAAAACGGGCTTGTACCTGGTAAAGTTGGGCACAAGTGTTACGCTTTCGCATCCAAACATCTCTATGTGTGGCAAATTTGGAATCTAAAAGCATTCAAATAAAAAACCTACACATACATAAACCCACACTAATACAGTTGTATAAGCCTTAAAATGGGTTTCAACAAAGCAACGCGAAAGATAAAAGGAGAAGGTGTTCACCTGTAAAGTAAATGTACGTAAGAGGGGAGATCTTTCAATGAGGGAAGTCCAATAGAGGAAACTGTTTTCTTCCTTCGCAAACCCGGCAAACGTCAAGTTCTTCAGATTAGTCAATACTGGATAAAGTGCGGGTGTAGATGTGTCCTGAAAGATGAATCTCATGATAAGCCACATAGGCTCCATTTTGTTCGATGTATAAGACTTATTTTTCAATGTATTTATCGAAAATCAAATGCACGGATCAACTGTAAGAAATGAGTACATACTAACCCAGTTGAAATCAAAGCTCAACGTCACGCTCTCTAGCTGAGAGAAATAGTTTGCCGGAAGAGCTTTAAAAAACCTCTCAGGATGTCCGACAGTCAGATCAACCAACGAAGGAGCATGTCTAACAAGAACTTGGGTTGATCTATTTAATCCCAGACAGATCAAGGAAGCAAGCTTTGGGGCATAAATATCAATTGTTTTTAAGCGAGGGCATCTGGAAATCTCTAAGAACTTCAAGCAAAGCGAAGGATCAGCAACCTTAAGATTGACCAGAAGACGAGAGAAGCACACACGCAATACAAGGAGAAGTGGACAGTTGGATAGGAAGTGCTCAACAAACTCCCCAGTTACATTGACGGACGTCAAAGAAAGTTGCACAAGTGACTTAATGCAAGACAGACCAGGGGGCTTTTGATGAGAGAATTAACTTTATCTGTGAGAGTATAAGGCTTATATTCACTAAATCGATGAGCAAAAATCATGTTAAGATCATCTATGTTTCTTTCAAGTCTTTCTTCAACAAGAGTAGAACCCCTTAAGTTAACTTCAAGTCTTTGAACCGATTTTCGGATGGCAAAACTGAACCACTTTTCAATGTCGCAGCTAAATTTCTTGCCAGTCAGAAAGAAGAAGATTTTGAAATCGGTGATACAGGGACCCTGATGTGATTGTATAACTCCATTCACCCAATCTATGTACTCTTCCCTTAATTTCCATCTCTCAGCGAAAAAGTATTCGGGAATCTTTTCCGTCATCATAATCTTTGGAAAATAAAAGTTGACGACATTAACATGAGTCCATAAATATTGCCATCTCTTGGAGAGGACACATGTGCTTGCAGCTTCCACAGGGTTCAAGAGAGACAAAATGGTTACCAGCAATTCATCTTGTAGCTGACTAATCCGATCTTGTTTGTCTACGAAATTTGCCATCCTCCTCTGTAACCATCCCAAGGGCCGGAAACAAAGATAAAAAGCTCAAAAAAAAAAAAAAAATCATCAGGAAAATAACTTACACTCACGGCTGACACATTAACCAAGCTATTCGAGTTTGATCTTGTGCCTTATTGTGGAAAGCTAGTTTAAGATCGGTTTGTTACATAAACAACCAAGCTCAAACATTTTTTTTTAAGCTCGTAAAGCTTTCAAACCAAGCTCGAACAAATCTTCGGTATATGATGCGTAAAAAATTCAAGTTACTCAGGATAGGCTCGTGTTCCACTTGATTAAAGCTCGGTTTTGTTTATGCCGTGTTCTACTCGATTAAAGTTTGCTCAAGATCGGTTTGTCTCATAAACAAACTCAGCTTGAAGGACTGACTGTTCGGCTCATTCACCACCCCTACTTATACTACAACAATGGCCAAGGCCCGTAAGTTGGTCCGGACAACTGAATTATAGTAAAAAGTTGATAATGGCCAGGGCAGAAGCCTCCACCACTTCGGGTCCCCCAAAATATTGTGTTATGCCCTTAGGTTTATGGTCAAGCATCATACAAACCAACAAACAGAGGCAGAGACTAGAGAAAGAGAGAGAAAAAGAGAGTACCTGTTCTTTTGCCGGAGCCGCCGATAATTAATTATCCAACACACACTCGTTCAGTCGTTTGAAACCTAGAAGAAGGGAAAAAAAAAAAGGGGTAAAGTCATAAAGTGAGTGCTTTAGTTTCTCAAAAATTCATTTCAAAGATTTTTAGGAATTCTTAAAAAATTGAAAAGCGTCGGCAATTTAAGGCCGGAGGAGTTGGGTTCTTTGGTTTTTTTTTTCAATCAGATTACTATAAATTTGAAGTATTCTAAAAGCCGATTTTTTGTTTTTCCTTGTACATACTATTAATTTTTAGCGCAACTTAATCGTATATTACACTCATAATAAACATATTTTATCTTCTCAAATTTTAATCACATTGGTTAGTTTTGGGTCAATCTTTGTAGATTATACGGTCCGTCTAGACGAGAGGAATCAAAATGTAAAAAATTATTAACCAAATTAAAAAAAAATTTAATAAAGACAACAATAATTGAAAAGGTTTGTCTATTTTGAATTATTTTTGTCTATTGCGAACTTTTTGAAATTATTAACCAAACTAAAAATTTTTGTGACTAAAGACAAAAATAATCCAAAAACAGACAGATTTTTTTGGAATATTTTTGTCTATAGTGAACTTTTTTATGGTTTTGATCATAATTTTTTACTCTTAAGATTTCTCCCCTCGAAACAAACCAATAATCCACAAAAGATCAACACGAAACTAGAAATGCAAAAAAAAAATATCAAAGAAGGACCCAAAATAATATGGCTCAATTATTTAGCCAAAATACAATTTTAACTCATCCGCTTGGCACGACATCATATTCATCCACATTTAAAAGTGGGTGAACCTTACCCACCATGTTCCCGGCCATATTTCGATGATCGGAATGATTTATTTTTGGAACATCATATCCTAATTCTCTCAGCAGGAGGTACTTAATAAATCAACCAATATTCAATTTAGAAGTTTGACAAGAATCTGAACTAAAATTTGTGTAATCACAATTACCAATATCCAATTGCATTGATTTGTGCAAGGTTAGTTAAAATATCATGTTCTACGAGATGAACTATTCCGATCATTGAAATAGGATCGAAAACATGGTGTGTAATGTTCACCCACTTTAAAAGATGGGTGACCAAAATTAAAATCGCTTGGCACCCTATTTTAGATTAATAAAATCAAACCTCATTGCCAGGCAAAGGGTGAGTGACATTAGGAAAGTTTTCTACCATATGAAAACTTTCCTACAATGCATAAATTTGGCAAGGAGCCGACGAAGCACACAAAAAATGAACCAAAACTGAATAAAAGAACAAGCAACAGAAAAGAGAGGAGCCAGAGAATCAAAAGATACCCCCCATCAGCCATCTCTTTGATATGTGCAGAAATTTTATAGCTCAAACCAAAAGAAACACTGTTTGGGAGGAAAACCTCCCTTGCAACAAAACACAACCAGATAAAATTAAACAAGAAACAAAAACAGATTCTTCTATGCATAACCCAGAATTTTCACACAGAGCCCGAGTTCGCACAGGTGGCCTTTTTAACCAAAGATGGTTTCATCTTCCTCCTGGAGCTGAGGAAGTCTCCGACCTCGCTGATAATCCAGAGGGAAAGTTGAGCTTCTCTGTGGACTTCCATTGAGAAAATTCTGAAGTCTCTCTCTCTCTTCATAACCCAGAATTTTCACACAGAGCCCTGGTTCACACAGGTGGTCTTTTTACCCAAAGATGGTTTCATCTTCCTCCTGGAGCTGGGGAAGTCTCCGACCTCGCTGATAATCCAGAGGGAAAATTGAGCTTCTCTGTGGACTTCCATTGAAAAAATTCTAAAGTCTCATATACTACTGCAGCAACTAGTGAGCACTTGAGACTACCACACCTGAGCCTCTTGCCTTTCACTTTGGCTTCATACCATTCCAAAATGTCTACCAATCTCCAAGGTACCCTCTGGACCAAGTTTTTAGCCATAGTCCTGTCATATGGATAAAATAGTCCTGCCATATGGATAAAGAAATAAGGGCACTCAAAAACTGGGTGTCGATGAGTTTCTACTCACTCCTGCATAAACAACATCAATCATCATTCATCAAGACCGATACACCAACATCTAAGCCTATCTTTAGTTCCATCTCTAGATGTACATGTATCCACAAAATAAACCACCACCAGGCAGTTGTGAAAGTAATTCTGACGGCTTGCCATGCAGATTGGGCAGTAAACATGCCACTAGAATGAGGAAGCCGGGCCATGGAATCTTCAGTTTCAAAACTGCGCAGAAAATTTGGAGGAGTTTGATAAATGATAGTCTGGATAGCTTGGTTCCTCAATCTAGGCCATCTCCATATGCCATGATCTATGCCGGTCAGCTACCTTCGTCAGATACCTAAGCTTCCAACTTCTTCAATGTATTGGAGAACATCAACAGAAGCTCTCTAGTCTACAGACAGATTACAACAAAGAACAAAGCATCCTAAATCATCAATACCCATATATCGAGGAGCAAACCATCAAGAAAACAGCAAATAAAAATTACCTGGGCTACCCCATGACAAACCACACTGTTTCAGTACGGAAACGGTTCCTCCCTTCTTATCAAACTTCATCAATTGTAAAAAACTGGGAAGGGAAGTTTATTTGTTTGTACATCTATACAAACAACTGACTGCTTAAAATAACCAAGACAAAGAACAATTGAGTGATTAAGTTGAAGCCCGAAACGCTTTGTGTATCTTATAAACATGAACACACACATAAATATTAAATACAACAAATTTACAAGTACATGGTTTATGTAACAGAGAGTAATAAATTACTCCTGGAAGTTGTTGCGTGGAACTCGAATATGCCAATGGGTAGGTAGGAGATCATGGGCATATAACTAACTCGACTTGAGAAGGTAGTTGTCTTTTCAGATTCAATGCATGGTTTCTCAATTCCATCGAACTATCATTTTCTTTGAACTCTTGCCATGGCTCTAAGCTTGGAGGGCGACAATCAACAATAATTGTCCGAAGCCCCCCAGCATGCTGAAGAGCACAGTGTAATAGCTCGAAATCGATATTGCCAACAAATGTCACCACCTCAAGGCATCTGTGAAGACGACTTTCAGTAGTCCTGTTCTGAATTTGTCTCCGTATCCTTTTAGGTGACATTAACTGTAGCAAGAATGTCAAGAAAGAAAATACAAATGTTAACTATGTAATATGAAACATATATATGCTTCCTTTGAAAACAAGAGATCTAGTCAAGTTTGCCAAGTTTATTTGCTACGAGTATGTTTAGCAATAAAACCAGTTACGAGGCCACAAAAATGCAGGAAACTTAAACTAACTACTCCAGAAGACAAAATACCCCACACAATCAATACGTCGTCAAGAGGACAAAATTTATTCCATGCAACTCAAGTGAGAAAGCGTTATATTTTTTAGATTAATCATCCGTCTCGACGAGAGGAGTTTAAAAGTAAAAATTATGGCCAAAAACAACAAAAAAAAAAATCACTAAAGACTAAAAATACCAAACAACTGTCTTTTTGTCTAGAGTGTCGTCTTATACGAACTTTCTTCAATTTCGGTCCACTTTTTTGTACTTATCTGATTACACTCGTCGATACGAATGATTAATCCCCAAAAAAAAAATGAAAAGCTAAACAAAAAATTACGAAAAGTAAAAAGTACCATAAAAAGGTCAAAAGACAGAAAGTTTAGGAGCGTGGAGCTAGGCCCTGATACCATAACATTGAACTACAAAATGATTAGCGGAATAGAAAAACAAACAAAAAGTACCCTGAGTCAGCTAGACCTTAAGGTAATTTCAAATAAGTTCAGCCAGTCTCTTTTATGTGATACTACATTACCCTTACGAAAATGGGCCTTCCCTTGTAACTGTATAATAAATATAAATTTGATCTCTAGTACAAATTTTTTAATGATGGATTTTCTAGTGAAAAAAAAAAAAACACATGATCCCCGTGGGGTTAGAGTCGCAATTTACACTTTCAAAAAAATCTGAAACAAACGTCCAGATACATTTTTACTGGCCCCATCACCTTTCAAGCCCCACGTCACTAAAATCGCACAACCCTACAGAGTACATGCACTTCACCCTTTTCCTAAATTGCCCACATCTACCAAAAAAATAAAAAGAAAAAATTGCAATGAAGATGAAATACTCAAACACAAACTTGCCAAACAGAATAGCCAATGCAAAAATATCCACATAACAGAAAGAAATGCTAAAACAATCATCAACACTCTTTGTTGCTTCGTCTATCAGCGGGAGGAAAGGCAATAATAATTGACTTGAATCACATTAATTGTAATTAAAAATGTCATTAGCCAGTAGCCACTATCAAAGGAAATACTACTTCCAATAGGAAGTCAGTAATCAGCAACTATCAATGGAAATACTAAATCCCAATAGGACGTCAGCCACATAATAAATCATGTTGGAAGCGGCAAAATATTGGAATTCCTACTACCGCACGATTCAAACAAAGAAAATATGTGAAGAAGAATTTTTCCCACTCCACTTATATAGGTTCAGATAATTGCCCAACTCCCACAAGATCAGAAGCAAACCGCATTAGGAACTTACAATGCCATGAGTTCATCTCCTAAACAAGTTACTGAAGCAGTTATCCTACAACCAGTTGAGATGATGCCACAGCAATGGAAGCATATCATTGTGATATAAAGATATTTACTGATAATCGGATCCAAAAGGGAAAAAGCCCCTTTCCCTCTACGGAAAGGAGGATGAAATGATGGTCAAATCAACGCCAAAATGAAGGGAATAAACAAAACTTGGTAAGGACAAGGAGTCAACACGAATGTGGCTTAGTCAGAATCTCCAGAATCACTTTCTCATTAACTTCTACTTCCCTTTGGTAATAATTTCATACCATACCCGTAAAACAGGAAAGTTCCATAACAACTTCCCAAATAAAGCTACAAAAGACTAATACTCCCCAGTCCTCACATATTATATTTCTTGGCCCAAAGACACAACACAACCCCCCAATTTACCAACTGCAACATCTTCCAATCACTGAATTCCAATTAGTTGTGGAAAGACCAATTTGTGCAGGCTCGAGAGACGCACCCTGCCCATTTCTGGTACCAAGCTCTGATACCATGTTACCAAGACCTTGGGTAGAACTCAACCCGAAAAGCTAGCTATTGTAGCAAGGGTGCCCTTACACTTATGTATTTTATATCACTTTGATACCCAAGCGATATAGAACTTCGCTCCAAACCCTCCCTCGCGCAACATGCTCACTCGACAACACCTACCACGTGCAGGCAAGAGACACGCACCCTACCCATCTCTGCCTCTGGTACCCAACTCTGATACAATGTTACACGGTCTTAGGTAGAACTCAACCCCACAATCTAGCTCATGAAGTGAGGGTGCCCTCGCGCTATATTTTTCATATTAATTTAGTACCTAGGCGATGTGAGACTTTGCTTCACACACCCCATTCACAATCACAGACAAGGTTTGAAATACAGTGGTAGTCATGGTAATGGTACCAGCTGCGACGACACAGTTTCGGGATGAAATAGTCATAACATAACAATTGTGGTAACCGGGTCTAAATTTCCCACATTTTGTTGCAGAATCAAATTTGTTGCGGTTTAAGATTGTGTTTGGTAATTTTCTATAATTCAAGTAGAACATATTTACAATAATATTCTTAGGAATATAATTGTCCTTGACTTTTCAAATTCTTCTTCGAAAAAAATTGAATTTAGTGTAGTTTGTCAGAAATGGCCTTAACGATCAGCTACCACTATTACGTATCACCAATATGCCGGCGAATTTAGTCACTCCACCATAGCGATCCTTTTCATTGATAAACTTACATAATCCATAAATAGTCGATCGTTATGCAGTTGACAAAAAAAGAATCACATTAGGGATGGTCAAAGGAGCGCCAAAAGAAACCAGACACTTTGAAATTAAGGAGAAAACTTCTTAGGGAAAAGTATTCAAAGGTGTCCCGAGAATGTTCATTGAGCGTGGTGGGAGAGTGTCCAACTATGTATAAATAAAGAAAAATAGGACATTTTTAAATTGAGTGTTGGACACGTGTCAAGAGCATGTCCAAAGCGTGTCCTTGGAAAGTCCGAGCGTGTAGGAAAAGTGTCCAATGGTAAATAATTACCAAAAGTCCGGACACTTAGAAATTCCGCGTCGGGCACAAGTCCGGACTCTGTCCTGAGCGTGTCCAGGTCCGGAGAAATGTCCAACACCCGTACGTTGCCTTTGACTAAGTGTCCGTGCTACATAGCAAGGATCCAACAGCTTGATCCCATTGTGGATACCCGAACCGAAACGTATCCGGATGTGAAAAATCAGCCCTATAGTTTACAAGGCATATGAGAAGATAGCATGTAGGAATACGAGACAAAACAGATAGAATCATAGTACTAAAGAGAGTCCCCCTTTCAAAATGAAATATTTTTCAACGATTGAAGTAAGAGAGTCATGGATCAATTCTCGTCAAAGCCCCATTCTCAAAGACAGCTTGATTGAAAATAGCCACTCCCAACAACTAACGCCTCCAAATAGACTATATTTGAATAGCATTCGAGTAAACCCTAATTGAAAAACTGAATTGCCCAAGTTAAAGTCCAGGACTATATAGAGGAGGCATCAAGGAACCAGCTTTACAGGGCCAAAAGAAAGGCATTTTCCATCATAGAGACCCATGATTTTCAGCAAAACTGATTGCAGGAGAAGCTTCAAGGGCAATTCCAACCCAAACTTATCTGCAGCAGCTTCAGCTCCTAGAGAAACTCCTTCATCTTCAACTTCTTCAAGGCCAGCTACATTTACTTGGAGATAAGGTTAAGCTGTATGAAGATCTTTACTGGAAATGGCAACAAGGTCTAAGCACACTCAAGGCAACATCAGCTCCTAGGGAACTCCTTTAGTTCCAACGTTTCATTCGAAGAACCCTACTGCTACCTATTTGTTTAGTTTGTGAATCCATGGTACTTTAACTACACCTACTTTTAGGTTTGTGAACTTGAGATATGATTGAACCATTGCAACTGTTTTTCGTTTGGTTTTTGCATGCTTTCCTCTATGCAACTATATATCTTTTGCTTTTGGAATTAATTTGCATTTTGCATATTCTCTGTACATGATTTTGGCAAGGGGGTCAGTTGCCTTTCCTTCTAATGCCCTTAAACGGTAACTTCCATTAGTTTTTTGGATGAGAGGCTAACACAGCAGGAAGTGATAATAGACCAAAAGCGTGGGGTTTTGGGTCTTTTGAGTATCCCAATTTGAATTGGGAGGGGCAATGTGCGATTTGATGTAAAGCGAAAGCGTCCTTACTGAGTTTACCCCAAAGACTTAGCATTCTAACCTTGAGACTGTGAGTTTGAGTCTAAGGACAGCCACTTTCTCCATTTTATACTAAACGTTATGTGCCCACCCAATGTACCCCTCCCAGATACTCTAGCAGCATATTAAACGTAACCCAAAACTGGATCATCAGAAAGAAGCATTGGATGAAGATGGATCTTTTACGTTAACATCCCTCTTGAGTATGTCAAAAACAACCGTACTTAAAATCAACTCCAGCTCTACTCAAAGCATCACCACTCACATTCTTAAGGTTCACCTAAATAGTCATCCTCCATGACCTCGAAAAGTCTCCCTTCTGTGTCCAGTATTGTATTTCACGGTTTTCACCAGACATTACACAGCATGCATATTCCCAATGCCTGGAAAAAAAAAAGTCCCGTGCAACTTCAGGCAAGTTTGAATCCCCATCCCCAGCTAGCTGAATAAAGACATACAAATTATGTAATTATGGGTGTGGGTGTGGGTGTGTGTGAATGTAGATGAATGAGATGAAGTATGGAAGACCTTGTTCAGTTGGGTTTTTGGAACCCGGTTTCAAGACCTTTGTAAAAAATGGGTTTCAAAAGTTGGCCTTGTTCATACAACCTTTTTTATTTTCACAGAAAAGCTCTTAGCTGGTGGGTCCCTAAATTTGCTAATAGCTGGCGGCTGAAGACCTTTTGGGGGAAACCAAACAAGACTTGGGTCTTAAAACTGGGTTCTAAAACCCCAACCGAATAAGGTCGAAATTTTCCAAAGAATCGGTCCAACCGGTTTTAATAGGAAAATCAGAGCTGAGCTATGGAAAATATTACGAGGACTACCAAAAAGAAATCAAGAATTTCACAACTCAACAAGGAATAGTTGTGGATCCATGAAAAACTTGAACAACTACGCCACTAGAATTTTATGAATGAACACACGGTAAAAAATACATTCACACCCAAACATCAATATCACAGTACTCTATAGTGTGACTCTCGAAGGTATAGGTGGGTTACATACTTAACCTTAAACTTTAGAGATGGTTGAGGCTGAGAAAAAGGAAATTCTATTTATGTGTAGTTCCAAAATGGAAGCTACTGCCAATAGAGTTTGACACAAGTGTTTCTCTTTTGCATCCAGACATCTCAATACTCCATATGGTAGATTCGGCATGTCCACTACAAATAAAAAAATTAAAAAAAATAAAAATAAAAATAAAAAAACTCTACACATACATAAACAAACACTAATACAATTGAACAAACAACAATATGAGTTTCAAAGAAAGCCACGCATAAGATAAACAGCGAAGGCATCACCTTTAACGTAAATGTCAGCAAGACGGGAGATCTCTCAATTAGGCAAGTCCAATCAAGGAAACTGTCTTCTTCGTTTGCAAACCCAGTAAATGTCAAGTTCTTCAGATTAGTAAATTCTGGAAGAGGTGGGGGCGTGAATGTGTCCTGAAAGATGAAGCTCATGATAAGCCACATAGGTGGGGGTGTAAATTCCCATTTTGTTCGACTTACAGAATCTCTTTTTCAATTTATTTATCAAAATAAAAATATGCAGATCAACCGCAATAGACGAGTATATACTAACCCTGCCAAAATCAAAGCTCAACGTCAGGCTCTCTAGCTGCCAGAAACAGCTTGCGAGCATATCGTTCAAAAACCCTCCATGAGGACCGTGACATTCAACAGTCAGATCAGCCAACAAAGGAGCATGCCTCACAAGAACTCGGGTCCATTTCTCTAATCCAAGACAAATCAAGGAGGCAAGATTTGGGGCATAAATATCAACAGTGTCTAAAAGAGGGCATCTGGATATCTCTAAGAACTTCAAGCAAAGCGAAGGACCAGCAACCTTAAGATTGACCAGACACTGTGAAAAGCACACACGCAACCCAAGGAGAAGTGGACAGTTGGATAAGAAGCGCTCAATAAGCTCCCCAGTTACATTGACACATGTCAAAGAGAGTTGCGTGAGTGACTGCATGCAGGATAGACCATAAGGGCTTTTGACGAGGGAATAAACTTTATCAGTGAGACTATAAAGCTTATTTGGTAGAGGAACCACTCGGGTAAAACCAACTATGTTCCTTTCAGTTCTTCCTCCAAGAAGAGTAGAACCACTTAAGTTAAATTCAAGTCTTTGAACGGACTTGCGGATAGCAAAACTGAACCACTCATCAATGTCACAACGAAATTCCCTGCCAGTCATCAAGAAGAAGACTATGAAATTGGTTATACAGGGACCCTGATGCAACTGCATAACTCGATTCACCAAATCTACGTACTCATCCGTTCTAACATAGGTCACATCTTTGGAAACCTTCTCAATGGCCCTCACCATCTTTGGAGAATAAAAGTTGAGGGCATTAACATGAGTCCACATATATTGCCATCTCTTGGAGAGGATACATGTGCTTGCTGCTTCCACAATGTTCACTAGTGACAGAATGTTTACCAGAATATCGTTCGGTAGTTGACTTATCCGATCTTCTTCCTCCACTAAAGTCTTCATCCTACTCTGTCATCGTCCCAATACCCCGAAACAGTAAATCAAACGGTGAGACAAAGAAAGGGGAAGAAGCCAATCAAAAGATTTTATTTTTTGCACTTTCCTCTCCATTTCTGACCGAAATACTCAATCCCGAGTGATTTGGCAAGAAACTCAAACCCTTTCTTTTCTTTTCTTATCAAATCCCTTAATACAAAGGGGCTTGTTACAATCATCCTACAAAACCAAAATTTAATTTCACTATAATCACGGGTAGGGCAGAAGCCCAGAAAGCCAATGGCTTTAGGCCCCCAAAATGCTGCTCAAAAGTGGCCTTTAAAAACCAACAACAGAGAGAAAGAAGGAAAGAGAGGATACCTGTTGTTATCGTTGCCTGGGGCCCCGATCGTGGCCGAAGCTGATTTGCTTTGTTGGCTTTTGTTAAGATTGTGAAGTGGAAAGTTGTGATTCTGATCGAAAATGTGTTCGGGAGTTGGGGAAAGAGAGCGAGTAGATGAGAGGAAAGGATAGTAGAAAGAGGGAACGACTTTGGTGGACTTTGGTGCCGAGGGTTTGAGAAATAATTTGAACGCAAAATCTATTTAGGCCATGTTTCACTAATAAAAAATTAGATTTGTTTTAACTCAAAAACTATTCTATTCCACTAACAAAAAACTCTCCCTAAAAACTAGTTTTGTTTTAACTCAAAAACTATTCTATTCCACTAACAAAAAACTCCCCCAAAAAACCAACTACCCTTTACAATAAACTACAACTAAAAAACCAAAAAAACACTTTAGTGGAACAAGTTGTAGATTTAAACTACAACTAAAAGTTTAAAAAACCAAAAAACCAAAAAACAAGTTAGTGGAACACCCCCTTAAGGTTAAATAATTTATAATTCAGATTATTGGATTATTCATTTTATTTTTATTAAAAAAAAATTGCATTTGTTAGTTTCGCATCAAGATTTTATAGTTTCTGGATTCCTCTCGACGAGACGAATCTAAGAAATATAAAATTATGGTCAAAACTCAAATTTTTTTGAAAAAAGCCAAAATTTATCCAATAATCCAAGTATTTTCGGCTTTATTCAAAAAAAAATATTTGGTTTGACCATAAATTTATACTTGTTAGATTCGTCTCGTTGAGAGGAATCTAGAAACCACAAAATCTTGACGCAAAACTAACAAATGCAAAAACAATTTGAGCAAAGACAAAATGAAAACTGAATTAAGTTTTTTTGCCAAAGGAGCCCTTAGGTAATGGAGTGGGACCTACATCCAACGAAGATACTAAAAAAGCCAACTTAACTTTTTGTTTTGTCTTTATTTAATTTTTTTTTTGCGTTTGTTAGTTTTGCATCGATTTTTTGAGTATTATTGGTTCGTCTCGGCGAGACGAATCCAAAAAGGTAAAAGATTATGACTAGAACTTTCAATTTTTTGAATAAGATCGAAAAAAGTGTAAAAAACTGACTTTTGGCTTATTTTTGTCTTTATTCAAAAAAATTTAAGCTTCAGCCATAATTTTATACTTTTTTTAATCCTCTCGCTGAGACGAACCAATAATAAACAAAAAGTTGATGCAAAACTAAAAAATGCAAAAAAAAAAAAAAAATTCAAACAAAGACGAAAAAATAAGCTAGCCAACTTTTTAGGCCAAAACACACCTAAAAACCGTTTATTGAAATACTCCGGAAAAAATGTACTATTGAAAAGTCTATGTATACTGTAGTGTATTAGAGGTTGTATTAGTGACTTGTCAATATAGAATAATCCTATAGTTAACATGTTGCAAAAGCAAGTGGAGTGGAGCGCAGTTGGTGCCTCCCTTATATTCCTATACACATGGGCAGTGTTCGATTCCCGTAAGCACACATCCTCCTCCCCGAGTCCCCTATGATAAAGTAGATTAAGATTAACGAATGACAAAAAAAAAAAAAAACGACCAAATTCCTGACCATGAACCGACAAGTAGGCGGGGTCCACTTTAAGTCCCACACGGATGATTCGAGCCGCTCCATGATCCTGTAATTTGAAAGAAAAAATGGAAGATTAGATCGAACATCTACACATCACATTTGAGCTGATTTTTCAAGGGTTACTTTTTTTTATATATATATATATATGATCTTGTATTCTGAATGAAAAATGGAAGATTGATTTAAACATCTACACATATCAGATTGGGTTGTTTTTCAGTGTCCCACTCGATTTTTTTAAAATTATTGAATGGCTTGAATCATCCATGCGGGATCCACAGTAGGCCCCGCGTGCCCGTCGATTCATGGTCTGTACCTTTCGTTTAACCCAAAAAAAAAAATCTACGGAGTACATGGTTTTGCAACATATACGGTTAGAAAAATGACCATTAAATAGGTATGCGTACAAATTTTCCCAATTGTAATTAGATGTTAGCGCGTTCCATAACTACTGACTTAAACGAAATGGTTTTAGTACACTTAAGCCAGCTTGTTCCACTGACTTAAGATTGGTTACTAACTTAAGGAAAATTATGACAATATTGCCCTTTTACAATGTAAAATGCAACCCAACTATATAAATCAAATTGTAATTGCCTAATAACATAATGGTACGCGTACGAATGTTGCGACTCATTACGTACAATACATACAAAAAATTAGGAAGTTACATAGGCTATTCCACGTCAAAACTTTATTACACATCACCACAATATTGTCCTTACGCCAATTAAAGTGCAACTCAATAATGCATTTAAAAATGTATTTTCTCAATACTGCATAACAAACAATTTCACCCAAGTCGTGCAATTGCCCATTGGATACAGCTGATAAGCCCTAATAACTCTCATAGGCAATTTGGACATTTGACACTCCAAATTATACTTCCCACAAAAGTTAAAGTCAGGAATAAACTAATTTAAGAGTGTATGTTACTGTTGTAGAACAGACTAACTTAACATGTCATTACAAAGCTTCAGTTAGGGGTTACGGAACGGGGCTCGATCTAGATTGTTTTGGTTTAGAAATAGGAGGACCAAATGGGTAATGATGGAGAAAATTTTGGGTGCAAATGGGGTACCACGTGGTACCCTTGCACAGCATCCGAGCCGTCCAAAAATGCAACGGATGGCTCGGATTGAAAGTGTCGGACGGATTAAAAAAAACAAAAAGAAAAGGAAAAATGGGTTTCAATCCGAGCCGTCCGTTGCATTTTTGGACGGCTCCGATGCTGTGCAAGGGTACCACGTGTACCCTACCCTATTTGCACCTGAAATTTTCTCGTAATGATGGTTACGAGAAATTGAGAACTATGACCGAATGTTACACAGACCTAATCGAACCAATTTCCAAATCAGGTTCAATTCCACGGTTTCCAACTCAGTTTTTTTTTTTTTTGGCCATTTAGTCAAAAATCCAAAACATTTGACATTTTTAAAATGAACGACAAGGAACTTTTGCAATCGAACATAAAAATAAAAAATATTTGACATTTTTAAAGGGAATGATAAGGAACTTACGTAATCGAACATAAAGACAAAAAAAATTAGTGAAATGTCACTAATTTTTAAAAATTCTAACTTCGAACATAAAATTCAAAAAAATCACCACCCCACTTCGGCCCACCACCACTCCACCTCTGGCCGACCACTTCCCGTGACCAAAAAAATTAGTGAAATGTCACTAATTTTTAAAAATTTTAATTTCGAACATAAAATTCAAAAGAATCTCCACCCCACCTCAACCCGACCTCCACCCCACCTCTGGCCGACTACTTCTGGCGACTAAAAAAATTAGTGAAATGGCACTAATTTTTAAAAAGGAACATAAGCATTATTGGATCATAACTTTTCTTTTAATTTTGTTAATTAAGAAATAAATAAGCAATCGGACATAAATAAGAGTTAAAGAATCAAACGAGCACTAAGATGGTGTTGGCATGTCGAATCATGCATTGAACGATTTTAAACATATTTATATTTTGTTTTGTTCACGCCGACTTTATTCATTATTATCTGCCTTCGTGGTTAAGTGTTTTGACCATACCCATCTCTTGAAGTTTCTGCGACAAAAAAACAAATTAGTACTAGTAATCTGATGATTAGCCACGTCACAGCCCTGAATTTTCAAATGGTGGGAAACCATGTTTTTGTACCAACTTCGGCAACCAATTTGGTCATAGCATATCAGCAAGTGCATCGGTATCTTTCTTCATGAACATAGAACAAGATTCGAAACTAAACTTTCAATTTATTTTGATCATTTCATAAGTTAATTTTCAATTTCGGTAGCAGTTTTCAGGACTTGAGGTGCAATTGCTGTTCTCCGTTTTGTTTTTGGAGAAGAACAGAGAGATTGACAAAATGGAGTTGATTCTAAAATTTTGGAAAAATATTGTGTCTTTATGTTTGATTGCAAAAATTCTTTGTCATTCCTTACAAATAAGCAAAATATTGTGTATTTATGACTAATTATTGCCTTTTTCCGGTAAATAGACGATAAGTTTCCAACTTAAAGCTAAAATAATTCTATTTCTGCTTTTCCTGCTAAGACAACAATTTTATTATCATAAATGAAACCCCTAGATTTTTTATTTTTTTATTTTTTTCAACAATCAATTCATTTAATTGAAACGACGGTAGGCAAAAATTTCATCAAGATATAGGTGATTAGGTGGGTGAGCGATTTTTTATTTTATAAAATACAGGAAAATTGAATTGATCAAGCCGAAGAAAATAGGAGAAGAATGGGTGACCTAGCGGAAGGACAAACATCCAACACAAATCACAAGCTAAACCACAGAAAAAAGAATCAAAAACAAAATCCATTTGGAGAAAACAAATTAGCTGCCGAGAAACCAACACATAAAAGAGGAGAAAAATACGGAATGGTAAGAATATGAACACCAAAAGAATTTCGTTTTTTTTCATACATGAATGTATTGGAATTTCGAACGTCTTCGCCAATGTGTCTGGATAATTTTGTAATACCTAACATTTATTGTGCTTAGATATCAATGAAAGTGTCATCGCGTTTGTACATAGAGAAAGTTCTTGATGAAAATATACAAAAATTCCTTTGTAAATGCTCACATGAATCTTCATTCCGCCATATGGCTATTTATGTCCCATCAAATCTTAGGTGGAGGAGGAGGCAAAGGCCATGCGACTTCATGCTCAAGTACCTTTCCAAATTTGGGAGGTGCAACGGTTGGTAGTGAACCATTTGTGGGGGCATTAACGTTTGACGACGACGATGAAGGATCGATCCTGTTCGTTGGCAACGGATATGAGAACGGCAACGGCAATGGGTATGAGAACGACAATGACTCCAATACCTCAATTTCCCACACGATCTTATGCATGCGCATCGGACGAGGAATGTCATGAGTCACCGGGTTCCATATCGGCGGTAAACCCCAATTCCGCCTCAAAAAGCTGCCGGACGGCGTCTGGAATTGCCACGAGAAGAAGTCATCTTTTATTGGCTCCCAATTAGTGGCGGATGGTTCAGCTTGTTTTGGGAGGGTTTGAAGCACTTTCCTCTCCCTCGAGCTTGGACGAAGCAACATGTTCGACGCCGTGAGGTACTTATCGTAACAGCTTCTGAAGCAAACGTAATTTTTTTCTTTCTTCCCATTAACGAGTTCGACAACCCATATTGCATTCTTTGATGCGCCTTCGCGCTCTAGACACACGGATTCTTGGTCGTCCTTTGCTACGAGGTACATGTTATCGTGGCTTAATTTTACCGTAACTGCCTTGCGAAAAAGTTCCATTCCATTTGACAATCGATAGAATAAATAAAATATCATCAAAAAAATCATGGAAAAGAAACAAATTTTGGGGAATCCATTTTATTCGGATGAGAAAACCACGAATGCTCAAAACCAAGGGTTTTAATGAATTTTTGATTGGGCAATTTGACTTTGACTTCTGTATCGAAATTAGTATGTTTACAATCTACTTTGATCTTCATCCTTTACGATCTGATGCGGCACAATCCAGAACTCTTTGACCCATCCAATGAACGATGACAGTTATGCCTGATCTCCTAAACATAACTGGTCAAACTTGCTTTCCTATCTTTTTGGAGATTAAACTTTGACTTAGAAAGCTGTGCAAATAAACCAATGCCCACATCTATAAATAGCACCAACATGTTGGAAAACTCCATAATACTACGACACATCATGTGAACTTTCTTCTTCTTGTTTTTTTTTTAATATCAACAAAGAAAAGTTTTACTAATAACTTGATACGGGCAATGTTTCAAATCGGGATACGTATCGTGTTTCATTTTTTCATTGTATAAATCGTATCGGGATATGTATCGCGTATCTTAAGATAGTTTGATGGAAGAGTATGAGTTTCTAATGTTTACTTAGACAAGATTTTGGGAGAGATACAAATAATTAAGGCAAGAGTGGGGAAGGAGGGTATTTATATTACACTTAAACTCCAATTTTTTTTTTTTTGTTGGTACAAAATGGCTAGAACTCATCCCTATTTATACTACTTCATAGAAGGGTCTAGTCCAAATCTATGGAAGGGCCTAGTCCAAAGATATTCTCATATAAGATAAACTTTGAGGTACATTTTAGAATTACAAATGTGACTAATTCTAAAAAAAAAAAATCTAGATGTTTCACAAGGATATTGTAGAATTTCTAGGATATAGATATTATAGAGCTTTTAGAAACTAGATATTTATATCTACTTCAATAAGATCTTTCATCTTTGAACTTTGTCAATTGGGCTTATTTGGATTTTGTTTTCTTGGGCCAAAATACTAAATCTAGTTTATATTCAACAACAATAATCATAATTGATATACAATTAAAAAGTAGTTATACCCAAGGATATCACAAACTATACTTACATTTACAACCAAAAAAAAAAATTAAGATGCAAAATTCCAAATCTCTCAATTGGGGTCTATCACATTAAGGCTTTTTGCTGCCTTGGTTATGGAAAGAAAAGAAGAGTCCTTATATGATTCAGGCAAATCACAATCGAATTATGGTCCTTTCCTCTATTCAAGCCCTTCGTTGAGATTGAATTTCTATCAAATGTTTGAATATTGCCATAATAAGATCAAATGGTTTAGATTAATACATTTGGGGTTCTGCTTCTCAAAATAAGGTCCGATTTTTTTTTTCAATAAATAATCGTAGGATACGTACCAAATTGGGATACATATATAAATCGTAGGATACGCAATCGCATCGTAAGATTTCTATAGAAAAATGATACAGGATACAATACGTATCATTTTCCGAAGGGGACGATACAAATCATAGGATACGTATCGTGTATCGTAGGTTTTCAACAACTATGGATATGGGTATATCGAAGAGAGTTAAGGCCAATGCTTGCAGCGCAATAGGGAACACGTACACATTCCAACAAATTTAAGTTTTACTAAAAACTTGATATGGGTATATTGAAGAGGGCTAAGGCCAATGCATGCAACCTATGTTACGTGGACTCAAGTATGAGTATCGGGTGCGGGTGTATACGTCTAACCGTCGGACTTCCTAGACATAAATCTTAGGATACTGGGATATGTGTCCCACAACAGGGTACGGATACGGGGACACATCCTAAACACCTGTTTGTAGTATATATTGCATGACTAGAGCTCTATTGTAAATTACACTTAATGTATTTAAACAAGAAGAGTTAAGAAAAATGTGTTTTTTCTATTTCATGTCCATGTGAAAGTCTAGAAATATCGCTTTTCCAGCTAATTTGGTATTCTTTTTCTGTAAAACATCATACAATTAGAGGATCACGAGCGCCCAAAATGGATACATTTGTCAGACACTGGACACAGGTACTTCAGCCAAAATGAAATATCCATGCAACATAACATGCAACACGATCTAGAGCACACATCCCAACAACCTTGATATCCATAGGGACCATACCTATCAGTATCATGTGCAAAAATTGAAGCCGGCCAAAAGCAGAAAAGGGAAAACATCCAAAAAGAGAAAATTGGAGGATACAACCCCAAACAAAAATAGTGGGGCATGCTTGGCTCAAGTTTAGAATCCCATTTAAGGAAAATGCTTCAATATCCCCCGCTTGTCTGGGGATACCGTATACCCCCGATCTAACGGTGTAGATCGATGCCACGTAGGCAAAAGTGAAGGGGTCAACCGGTAATTCCCAAAAAAAAAAAAAATCGAACCCCTAAGGGGTATGACCAGAGGTACCTAACCGCCCTAAAAGGGATTAACAAAACGACTAAATGGAATAACAAAACCATTAAACGGGATAACCATGAGGCCCACTTAGTATAACCCCAAAAGGGCATAACTAAAACCACAACATAGCATAATCGTTGTTTGAAAGCCACTAAATGGCATAACAAGAACTATTAATAGAGATAACCAAAAAGCATGACGTGACAACCAAAAAGTATGATGTGACGGGCGCAAACCTAAAACCCCAAAATTGTATAACTAGAACCACAATATGACATAACATTTGTTTAAAAAACCACAACATGGCATTACCAAAACAACAAATCAGCATAACCTATACTCACATCGAATTTTGTGCATAACATTAAATGTGAGTGGGACCAGTGTCTAATCGATTCGACATTTTTTTTATTTTTAAATTTTAAATTAAATTAAATTTATAATTTTTTTTTTAAAGTTAACCATGGTTAAAATTAATGTGATTAAAACATGAAATGTAATTGTATGTTTCTGATTCTATGACAATGTTCCGACACAAATACGTTCAGATCTCCGTCAAATTAAACTATTACAAAAATCAAGGGTGTTAATATCGTAGTATTTGTTAATTAAACCAGTCATGGAAAGTTTTACCTCGATCAAACTTATGAAAGTCGTTGATCGTTAAGAAATTCGTTATGTCAATGATGTCTATCGTTTGATGAAATGTCAATCGATACCCGATGAACTTGATTTTTGGTTTGAATGAGGTTCTCTGTAGTGTGTAAATGATAGACGGTTCGGATTGGCCAAAAGAAACTCTGGTGGTAGTGAAATGGTCCGTAATAAGACTTTAATGCCTATTGATGCCATAAACGTGATTTGATCACGTGCTTATCTAAATTCGATGATCTCCGATTTTGGTGATAATGATGGAACAAGCAAGGCGTGAAATCCTAACGGTTCAGATCGTTCATTGTACAAATTGAGATGGTATCGACCTCTACAATATGTACGTTTAATATAATTTATAACGAACTAAGACTTGTGCTGTTGTTTAATGTGCAGTAGCCACGTGACCGTGACAAAATCTTGATAATCCACACCGTTCATATTGTTTGTCTTGGTGATTAAATCAATGATGTTAAAAATTGGGTCGATCGGGCTTAGAAAGCATACTTATCTACACACAGTTTTGTTACTAGAATGCATTTTGTTGGTAGATTAATGGTGTAAGGATATCCGATTAACTTAAAATTTTGTACAAATTATCTAATACATGCACTGTAAATGATTGATGATTCTGATCGGCCAAATATTTGGAGTGGGGCCCATTTGGTACATCCCAAGAGTTTAGTTGAATTAAGGTTATTTAAGCATTTTGCGATGACATTGTTTTGAATATCATGTCTTCCTCCGATTATTTCAAATTTTGGTTATAGTCATAGAATGCGCGAGATGTAAAATCCTAACGGTTTAGATCGACCGATATAAATATACTTGACGAATCTTATTCGAATTAGTACATTGTTAGTGTGCGATACGAGGACACATGAATATATCCAAGAACCCAATTCCAATCCCAACCCAATACACGTGACCCCTTGTGCCCCTAAACACACCACGCACCCCACCCTTTACCCCTTGTGCCCTAAAATCGATCAGCCAATGATTTCTGGAATTTTTAATGAATGATTTAGGGTAGCTTCCAATAGTGAAATGGGATACAAGGCAAATGAAGCATCCTGCAGAAAATCAAAGGTATTGGTCCATTACTATTTTGACAAAGGTCAGTTACTGTTTTAATCCTACAATCGATCAGCCAATCAATTAAGTCTAAATTATGTTTTTCTGAGCCATTACTGTTTTAATCCTACAATCGATCAGCCAATCAATTATCTCTTAAGTCCTCTTTGTTATTAGTACTGATGGCAGGAAACAAATCCACCGGCTACCAAAATCAAGGTTCCACATTTTCCCTTGTTCAACGGATGGAGCTTTTGCTTTGAACGTCAGTAGATTGAAATTAGTGGAAGTTTATTAAACAAATTCGTAGTTGTATCTCCAATAAATTTGTATAATTATTTGAGAGTTAAATAAATTTTCTTTCTTGTATCCATATAGTTGTTAAATTTGACAATTTGTTCTTTTATTAATTATTGTGTTGGGAAGTAAACAAACAATTCATTGAACGAAATTGCAGTTGAAGTACTAATCAAAATTATCAAATTTGGTCGGCCACCTATTCTACTTTTTAGAATTGGCCCAACTAATGTTTTTAAAATCGGCCCAAACATTCCAAATAAAAAGTGGCCCAAGTAGGCCCAATTCAGCTTCCCCAGGTGTATTTTCCCACCAATCTACCTCCCCCCATTTTCACCCGAAAATTTGAATTTTTAGGCACATTTTATAATTTCAAATTTCAATCAAAAATTGAAATTTCCCTCCCTCTCATTTCTTAAACCCAGACCACCTACCATTCGTTACCACCATTCCTACATATCTACCACGGGGTGGTGATTGAAATTTCCCTCCCCCTCGTCTCTCACTCTTTGTACAAATTCGCATACTCTCTCTCTCTCTCTCTCTCTCTCTCTCTCTCTCTCTCTCACGGGGTGGTGATTTTTCAGATATGGTGCTAAATCGAACCTTTTTCACATATACAAAATTTAATCTTACCTTCCTCAGTTTGATTTATTGTATAGTCATATGAAACACGTGTGTTACTTGCCTACTATGTGTTTAATCCTACCCCCCCTCTCTCTCTCTGGTATTTATTTGACAAATATCACAAATTTCATAAATTTTCATTTATCCATAGAACATAGAATAATTGATCTACCAATCAATTAGTAGGTAAAAACACCAGATATACTAGGATTAGGTTTTTTTTTATTATCTTAAAGTGGTATAATTTATGGATGTTGTTTATTCAATGTATGTGACCTTCATAGTACCGTAAATTGTTAAAAATTTGTCTGATTTGTGGTGGTTTGTTACAAATTGTAGTTGGAAAATGTCTTGTTCCTCCAACACAAATTGCAGGGTGGTCATGTGGACATGGCGGCGCTGTTATATGACGATGCACCAAACTGTTATTGCGGTGTCAAGGCTAAGCTGAGGATCGTAGGGCCGCAGAAGACCACACACGGACGGTTCAGCTTTGCATGTTATAAAAAAAAAAAAACCAGAGGGATGTTTTTTTAGGTGGTGTTTACCAAAATCGTGGCCAATGCAAGGTGAAGTGTAGGTTTATGAGAAAGATGAAGAGAGTGTGGAAGATGGAAGCCATGCTACTCTTGAAACTAAGGTTGATATGCTCCAACAAGAAGTTCGGTCTATGAAACATCTACTCTGGGGATTCATTGTATGTTTTATTGATGTGGCGGTCCGACTGGGATTCTAGCATGGGTTTTATTATTGTGTTTTTAATTGCTCCATTTTGTATATGACTTTGGTTATGTAATATAATTGTCCCCCTCGTCCTTAATTTTGAACCATAGTCCGTGAAATTGGAATACCTAGGGATACCGGTAGCCGTGAAATTGGAATACCGGTATTAAGGGAACAGAACGCCAAGAAAGGGTTAATACCGGTATCTTAATTATGCCACTACCGGTATCTACTGGGAAAATTCATCAATTACAACCCAACCCGACTTCAAAAAACCACTAACCCACTTCCTTCATCTTTCCTCTGACTGCAAAATCCCACCAAAACCTCCATTCCTCACCCTCTAAAACCCTAACCCACTTTGGCACTTTGCACTTTCAAATTTTTAATTCAAGGGCTTGTCCAATTTTTTTAAAGACCCCTGTTGATCGATCGAACAATCAATTGCACAAGGAAAATGGACACTTCACTTGCCACGCACAAAGATCAATGTTCCTAAACCCTTTGACACACACACACAAAAAGTTCAAAATAGACACAGAAAAAAGGTTGTCAATTTTACTTTATGGATCATCCAATCGATTGGACCCTAAATTTTAGAGAAATGTTGTCAATTTGCATTATATAGAATCGATCATCCAATCGATTGTACCTTAAATTTTAGGGGAACATACCATCTACAAAGAAGCATCAACAAGATTACCATTTCCATGATTCCGTCACCAAATTCAACGTTAGCAAATATTCAGCATAAAATTCAACGTTACCAAATTTCCATGATAGCATCTACCGTGATTCCGTCACCAAATATTCAGCATATACATAGTTGATATAAGTTTTGTTCGTCATTAGAGACTCAATAAATTAGACCATACTAAAATTCAACATTATAACATCAAAAGTTTTCACCCATCAGTCAACCCATATCATTCCTTCTACCACCAACAAAAAATAAACTTCCTCCACTTCATTCACTTCATAGTCCTGTAACAACATAAACAACGAAAGTTAGTATAATTGTTGAAGAAAACAAGTAATGTCACGTAGCAAAATGGGAAATGACTGGTCGTGTGCCACGGGGCAAACCCATGGAGCACGGAGCCAACAATAAAACTATCCACCAAGTAAAAAACCACATTCATCATCTTATAACTTGCCAAACGAGTAATTGAAAGAGGCAGACAGAATTGAAATCTACTTGCCAATCAAACATGCTTCTCATCCCCAAAAATGCTTGCCAAGCTAGTGTCTGATAGCAATTGAATTTTAACTGAGCATTTGAATTTTACCCACCAGAAGAGCACAATCCTGTTCATATTGGGTTGCATTTTAGTATTTTACACTAAGTAAATAAACTATTGCCTTCAAACCTTAACAAATCCATGCGTGTATAAGAGCCCCAAATCAGTCACCCACTAATTCAATGAATGATTTTTTTCAATACAAAACCCTAGTTTGAGATTTGGGCGTTTTAAAAAATCAAGGCAAATTGATTTGGGGCTTTCCTCACTAGAGCTCAAAACATGTATATGGTGGAACCAAGGAAAAGAACAATAGGAGAAAGAGAAGAGAACATGTGAGAGAGAAGAGATCGATGGAGAGAGAGAAAAGAAGAAACCCTGAAATACGATGGTGGTGGTGGAGGGTCCTATGGTCCGCTGTTGGTGGTTTAGGAGTAGAGAGAGGGGGCGGCAGCGGTGGTGGTGATGGTCGTACAGCATTGCCGGCGGTGGGAGCTCTGGTGGTGGAGCTCATACAAAGAGGGTGTAGAGAGAGAGACAGACATTGAGGGGGTGCTAGTATAAGAGACGTAACCATGGTTAGTATAAGGGGTTAAAGTTTTTTTTTTTTTAAATCTCAAAGAGGGTAACCGGTTGTGTAGGTAGAGGGTATTTCATATTATTTTATTGAAGGGTCAAGATTGAATCCTACAAATCTAATGGTGTAGGAGTGGGGGGAAAATGGTGTCCCCCAGACAAAGGGGGGGGACATGGAAGCACTGTTCAAGTTTAGAATCCCATTTAAGGTCCTCTTGAAGTGATCAACAGTCTACACTTCGATGTCATGCTTGGCTCAAGCCACTTTGATCTTGATCAAATCAGTCACATCCTCTGCCTCAATAGCTTTACCTCAGAAAATTAATCACTGTTAGCAATCCATAAGGTCCATAAAACAACATAAAAACAAACCTCCCAGTACAAGTCCAGGTAAATGAAATCTATACTTTCTATTAAAAGTCTGAAGTGTTTGTCTACATTTACATTCCAGAAATACCCTTCCTATTCTCCACTCAAAGAAAACAACGCGCCTTCTTCGACCATCCCAAACGACGTCTCCCTCGAAAGAACACAGCCGCCCACCTTTAAAAAACCCCCAAATTCTCAATCTCTCAAAGCACGCGCGCGGGTGTGTGTGTGTGTGTGTGAGAGAGAGAGAGAGAGAGAGAGAGAGAGAGAGCATTTGGCTGTAAATTGGCACCATCTATCACTTCAATTAAGTGTATGTCTACATAACATCGCCTAATTTGTACATTTTTCGTACGCAACCTCAATGGACTTCCATTTTGATTGTCAAATGCTGCAAAACTCTTAAATTTGTGGAGGCATTAAACCAAGTATTGTTGGGTTCTTGTATTACGATTTTATTTACAAGAGAGGTCAAAATTTCCCCTTTTTAAATTGCTATAAATGAGATTAGATGCACATATTTTAGTGTTGTAGTTTTTTGCCATTCGTATGTCCTGATCCTTGTAGGTACTCATTTCTCTCTTTTAATTGATTATCTATGAATATCAATTGGAGTAATATTGTTTTCACTTTACAGCACCTTTTCAAACCTTTCTTTATTGGTTTACTATATTCTCCGCTATATTTTATTAGTGTAGTTTTGAAAGATATTTGTCCTTTTATATGCTAAGCTCCAAAATATATATGTTTGAATCGGAATGTGGTGATAGTTTTCTTGGTACGAGTATTCAAAACTTATAGATTGAGCGAGATAGACACTCATCATAACATTCGGTGTTTGGCAATGATTGAGAGAGTACTATTGTTTATGATTGTAACTAAAGAGATCAAAATTTCCCCTTTTGAAATTGCTATAAATTGGATTAGACACACATACTTTTGTGCTTTATTGTTTTCCCGTCAGTATGTCCTTGCGCTTTTAGGTACTCATTTCTCTGTTAATAAATTATCTGTTAATATCAATGGACTAACGCTGTTTACAGTACCTTTACAAAACTTTATTTGTTGGTTTATTATTGTTTCGTATGAATGTAGATTTGATCTCTTTATATGCTAAACATCCCTTTGGTGTAATTGTTTCTTTTTTTGGGCTGACCTCTTGTTAGCCTTGTTCTTTCCCGCTCTCGGGTCCGTGGTGGCATATGATTGTCGCTTAGAGGGGTGCCGACCTTGTTGGGATGCCTCTTTTGCGTTGTGATGCCTTTCCCTATGGATCTCTTTAATCTTTGTAATTCCTTTTCAAAGATTAATAAATTTTTTTTGCCGTGCAAAAAAAAAAAAGAATT
The DNA here is from genome assembly GCA_020921065.1 of Vaccinium darrowii. Lineage (NCBI taxonomy): Eukaryota > Viridiplantae > Streptophyta > Magnoliopsida > Ericales > Ericaceae > Vaccinium > Vaccinium darrowii. The sequence continues at coordinate 13,722,260 of CM037155.1, forward strand.
GAATGGTTTTCTATTTCAGTACTTCCCTCTGATTTCTTAGTTGTGAACTTCTGTGGATTCTGTTGCGAGTCTAATTGACTACCAACATAGGCGGCCCAAAAATAGACGTGACTGACATACTGAAGAAATTGGTGTAGCTGTAGGTACCATAGGAAACTGTTCGCAGATGAACTCAAGGCCAAGAAGCATGGATACAGATATATGCTCATAATATGGGAACACCAACACGCAGAGGACACCACAAATATTATTCTTTCTATGTTTTTGCATGTTTTGAGGATTTATCCATGCAAATAGCAATTAGTGGATCCGGAAATAACAAAAACTAATGGAAGCTTACACTAATTCTATGCTCCCTCCACCCTGTTAGTTTAGACTGTTTAGTCCAATACGCAAAATGGGAATTCTTTTTTGAAAACCATTTTTTACCAAAAAAATTAGTTCTTTTTGCAAATTGAAAGAACTCATTCATATCTATTAATTGATAAAGTTTGAACTTCTTTTGATAAGTATATAACTGTTAAAAAAAATTCTCGTTTTGCGTATTGGACTAAAATTAATTTGACTATGGGAGGATAATTAAAATAAAGAATTGACTCCATCGTGTCCCCCTCCATGTCTAACTTGAGACGCACCTGTCCCCTTGTGTCCCTTGCATGTCCCATGCTTAAAAATAGTGAATATTAATTGGACACATGCCCTTGGTGTGTTCGACGCAGATACGAGAATCCATTGGTTGTTTTGGTGTTTCTTAAACGCAAAGTGTGCCTTTAAGAGTGAATCGTGCTTTTTCTTTCTAGATGCTGTACATAAATGCTCAATTGTGACATAGTTAGTTCAAATCCTCTTAGAAGCAAATGCTTTGGATATTGGATTCTTGTGGCGACGATTGCTTGTGATACTCTCCTCCAATTGGCAATTGCACATATTTTGTGTGCACCATGCGGGAATATTTTTATGGAATGCCTATGTTACTAATATACACTTACCTTAGCAACCAGGCATGGCCGATAAATTAGTTTTATTTTGAACTTTTCCCTAAACTAATAGTCAGTCTAGATTTATTTTGAACTTTTCCCTAAACTAATAGTCAGTCTACTATTAAAGTTTTCTGTTGCTAGCTAATGTTTGAGGATTTCCCATTGTGATGTTGTGAGAGCTCTGTAGTGAAATTTCCATCTTTTAGTCTGTAGTGCACAGCCGCACCTACATTTATGGACCTGTTGCTTTGGTCAAGGATTATGAGAATGGGGAGGATGGATGGGACTGTTGCTTTAACTGGTTGTGGGTGGTTTGGTGTGGTGTAGATGATGCGAAATTGATCTAGTCAAGAAAGGTTATGCCCTAATGTTATCTGTCCCTAGTTTGTGCGGTATCCTCGTGCAAATGTGATAGTGAAATGGGTGAGCAATTCCTGTAGCTAAAGGTTGTGTTCTATGGTGGACATCCATAGGGCATTTAGCGAGCTCTATCTCCTTACTCCAAACCCCAATAGACAAACAAAGTAGAACTGTGGCCTAGCAGCAAGTGGCCGGTTTCAGTGCTGGTGAAGATGACGGACATCAGTGTTTTTCCACTGTAAATTTCCCTCTCTAGTAGGCAGCCACGAGGGTTTTGTACAATGTCAAACGATTGTTCAAGTATGGACATGTGTACCTTTACTTGTCAGCTTCCTCATCCGCTGGTCTGCAGGATTGAGGAAGAGACTGTTTGACAAGAGGGGTTCTTCTTATGAATAACAGTTTTTGGTGAGCAACAGTGGCGGATCCAGGAATTCCACACAGGGGGGTCACCTTTGAAAAAAAAAAAATCAGTCCAATATAACGAGAACATAATTTTTTTAAACATTCTTTGTTAGGCCAAAAAGTTCAAACTTAAAACATTAGTAGTAAAGATTTCATACACATTGTGCTTATGATGCTTGAAAAAAAAGAAAGTAAAGTCCTATTGTGCTTATAGTGACTACGAATCATGTAGTAAAATAATAATTGTGTCCCGCATGATTGTGATCTAATCTGTAATATTATAGGGCTTATTGAGAAGAGTATTCATCAACAAAGGTTTTTTTTTTTATCGGCAAAAATATATTAATCTTTGAAAACAAATTACAAAGATTAAACAGACCCGAGACTAAGAACGCCAAGGATCCAAAAGGGGAAAATAACAAGACACTACATGGATGGCAAGAAACCAGCCAAAGCAAAGAAAAACAACCCAAACCACCATGAACTCCTGATCCAAAACTTAGTTGCAGGAAACGGCTACCTGGACGACGCTCCTCCCTGAGAAACGCGATTCCGCGTTTCTTACTCGGAAACGCCATGGGAACGCGTTCTCATTAGACAGGATCACTCTCCTAAGGAAGATGAGAGCTTACTGTTTCTTTCTAGTCGTCGTCGTCGTTCCCTGCAGTCACCGACGTCAGCTCCGTCGTCGTTTTGTCTCCGATTGGACTGTTGTTTCTCGTCGCTCGCTTCATCTCTGATGTGAAAAGAGAAAGTCGTGCTGGATTGAAAGAGGGGAGAGAGACCGCTGGATTAAAAGAGGAGAGAAGGACCAGAAGGAGATATGATAGGCTGTATCTCAATCCTACACGTGTAGGGCCAGATGGGAAATAGTGTTCCTATTTGTATAGTTTTTCTCGACAGCGGTAAAGTTGCATCTGTAAAGTTGTATTCGGAATGTTCAGTGTGAAGTTTCCACTACTTTCCTCAATTGAACACTTTGAATTTCTTGCTCTCCAAATTGGTTTTACCCAAGCATCAAATTTGGGTTTACAATGATATTATTAGAGTCGGACAGTCTACAAGTGGTACAAGCCGTTCAAAAGGCTCTAAAGTCTTGATCATGTTTTGACGGTGTTCCCGGGAGGAAGAAAGTAGACCCCAAATTGAGACCGATGCTGGAGTTCTTTCGAGCTGCTTCTGAACCAAGTCTTCTGCTATTGCTCGGTTCCTTTGAGGTGGTTGAGTAGTAACTTCTGGCTCGGCCGGAGGCGAATTTTCCTGAATGGGATCATCCCAGATGAATTCTTCTGGCTGAGTTTGGTGTGAGATGTTCCTTTGAAGGTTGGCCGGCTGGTAGATTCGGCCGCTTCTTGTTACTCGATTGACCGTATCTTCCCAGAATTGTTGGTTTTCACCCCAGAAGTCTTTGAACCCTTCATTGATTTTGCGCTTACCGGCTTTGATAGCCTCCCTTTTCTGTTTTTCGTGTTGATCTTCAGACCACAAGTCTATCAAATCGCCCGAAATTTTTTGACCGCTGATATCAATTGCTTCCAATTTCGTCTCCAAATTTGCTACCTCTGACTCTTGCTTCCAATACTTCGTTGCTACCGACTCGGATGTCGATAACCTCATCTTCGCTCCATGTGGTTGTCTGAGGATCTGTGACCAGGACCGATATGTTGGAAATGTGTGGGAATGGCGCGGATGGCTGTGGGAGAGATTCTCCGATAATGTATACCTGAGGGAACCAATGGTGATCATTGAAGACCGTTTCGATAGCCTGGTGATTTCCTTCTTCGGGAAGTTGAGGTAGCGAATAGCTGCCTGATGAGTCGTGCTGAAATAAAGCTAGGAGTGAAACTGCGTCCAAAGGGTCAGCATTGACTGTCACTTCTTCAATTTGGTTGATATTGAGACCTTCTGGCATGTAAATAACTGGCTTGTCACGAATTTCTGGGACGATGTACTGGCTCGGGTCCCAAGAGATTAGCAAAGAACCAAACAATGCTCGTTGGGAATCTTCCCATTCCTGATCGTTCATGGCCCATTCTCCTTCTTCAGCGAGGTCACTCCATTTAAGTTTGGGCTTTTGAACTGGCCCATTCTCCTTCTTCAGCGAGGTCACTCCATTTGAGTTTGGGCTTTTGTTCAAAAGTTCCAATGGCATAGATCTCCGGGTCTTCCGATACTGGTGCAAAAGGTTTCGGTTCAGAGGCTGGCACGATGTGTAGGCTTGGATTGAACTGGGTAGGGCTTTGGCCTTTTGAAGTGGAGCTGAAGGATATTTGGCTGATTTGGATGTTTTGCTTGTGGTTAGGCAAGGGATTGGAAATGGTATTGGGTTTTTTGCTTAGGAATGGGGATGGTTCCATCATCGACCAAGTCTTGGACTATGTGCTTGAGACGGATACAATTGTTGGTATGATGGTCAGGCATTTGGTGGTAAGCACAGTAGACATTTGGGTTGTGGTTTGCTGGAAGCTCTTTAGGTGGATCAAGAGGCTTGATGGCATTTTTCTCGAGGAGCTTTTTGTAGACAGTGGTGAGAGGGAAAGGGAACTGGTAGAATTCTCTTCTCGGCTGGGAGGTGTTTTGGACAAGTGGTAACTGGGTGGCTATCTGGTTAACTGGTTCAATTTTGACTGGCTTGGGGTTGGAGGAACTGGCTGGAGATGGATTGTAGGTACTTGGCCCAAAAAGGGTATTGCTGTTACCGAAGTAGACTCGCTTAGGCCGAGAAACAGATTCTCCTTTGTCGAATATGCCAGTGCGGATTGCGTCTTCAACTGCCAGGCCAGCTTCATAAAAGGTTTTGAATATGGCGGAGGTTTGAAAGACCACCAAATGCTTAGCAAAGTCTGGTTCCAAGTTTCGAGTGATAATCCTCATCTGCTCTTTCTCCGAGGGCCTGTCCATCATTTGTGAAGCTTTTCCTCTCCAGCGTTTGACAAAGTCGGCGAAAGATTCGTTCTTCCCCATCTTTGTGGATTATAACTCACGAACGGTCATTTCCAGCTGGATGTTGTAGTTGTACTGGGCTACAAAGGCTACCCCAATGTCTTCCCAGGTCTTCTTCTTTGAATTGTCCAGGTTCAGAAACCAACGGAGTGTAGATCCCGTCAAGGTTTGCTGGAACATCTGTGCCATGGCATTTTTCTCCACATCATACATGGACAAGGTACCCACGTACGTTTGCAAGTGTGCCTTTGGGTCACCGCTTCCATCGAATTTGTCCCAGTCAATTGGCTTGAATTTGTCAGGCAGTTTGGCATCAGGGAATAGGCACAGTTTCTCCATATCAATGCCTGCAGCAGCGATCTTCTCTTGTTTCTGAACTGATTCCTCAAGTCTGGCCACCTTGGCCATCATGGCATCCATCTCTGGGTGATTAGTGATGATTCCCCAGAAGGCAATCGGGAAGTAATGTCCTGAATTAAGATCATCATCTGGGCCATTTGCTTGCTGTTGGCGGCTCGTTGATCTTCCAAGGCTTTTTTGAGAATCTGAACCTCAGTCTTCTCTGTTTGCTCTGTATTCTTGGTCATGACTGGAAGGCTAGCTGACTGTTCTTCTCTTGACTCAGTTCGAATTAATCGCTATTGGGGAGTTCGAGCCCAACCAGGTGCAGGAGTGTTCTTGTTTTTGCCAATGGTTATGTACTGATGGTATGAACAAAATAAATTATGTTGTACATGCAACCTATTTATATGAATGATGTGTTATGCATGATGCAAGATTGCCCCAATTTTCTTTGATTTTGCTGAAAACAACGGTCGGACCGAGGTTGCCTACGTATCCCCATGAAGAGGAATCATGCCATGACGTAGTTCGAGACTGCAAATTGGCTCCCAAATTTTTGATGAAAAGATGTCTTTTTCATTGATCACCCAAGCAGGGGGTGATGCAAAAGGAGTTCCGACAAGCGGAAAACAGACTCGATAAGCAAAGTACCGGTCAATAACCCATACAGAAAACAACAACAGACTCGATAAGCAAACTGTGACAGACTGGATAAACAACTGGACTACTGAAGCTGGCTTTATTTCAAAAGAGCCCTTGACGGCTTGATCAGTTCTGGTTATGGCGCGTGCTTCAGCTTGTTCAGATCATGGCTTCACGGGATGGGATGAGTCGGGTGGACGGTGGACTGGCTTCACCGGGCTTCTGTTTTCCCTTACGGGCCTTGGCTTCTTCCTCCTTAGCATGCTGTTCTTGGAGTTGGTGGGGGGATATGCCCTCATTGTCAAGGAGGTAATCCTCGTAGCATCCATCACAGTTGCATTCATCCCAGTACCTATGGCCAGTGATTAGGTCGGCAAAGTAGTACACTGGGTTGCCGCTTTCATCAAAGTACTTAATTGGTGGCATGGGGCAGAAGTCTTCATCATTTTCTTCGTACATGACAGTGATCTTGTCTGGGAGCATATTTGGGCCGTTGTCCGGCGAGACATGGAACTTCCATCCTGGATGGCTTTCAGTGCTGTTCCATTGATTGGGCTCGGTGACTTGGTCAACCCATTTGTAGAGCTTTTCACCTTCGGGCGTCTTTTCTTCAGGCTTGGGGGAATCGTCTTCTTCAATGATCTAGATAGGAGCGTTGTAGTGAGTGGAGAAGGTAGACTTGAGTCTCTTGTTGCTTGGTTGGTCAGCCATTGTGCTCTGACAGGAAGAGTACTGGTTTTATTTGGAGAAAAACGGAGCCTATTCGCAAATGGATTTGAAAAATGGGATTTTTTTTTTGTTTTTTTGCTTAATCAGAGATTATCGGGACAATCCTCAAGGTGAGTGAAGTGAAACCTAGGGTCAATCTAACTTGTGTATGCATGCAAAGTGACAGCAGTATATACAAAGCAGTAGACAAGTAGCATGGTATGTGCGAAAAGCGGTAAACAGGCAGCATGCCGGCAGAGTATGGGAAAACAATAAACACATAGCAGGATATATCACGAAATCCTACCTTGTGGGTTCCTGTCTTAGGTTGGAAAGTTCTAAGATTATCTATATGCAAAGGCCGGTTTTGGTTTGAGGAGGTTCCCCAGACTAGAGCCAATATTGCCTCCCCTTTGCACAGAATACTGACGTGGCAAGGGTAATAACGGCAGGCTGACTCATCATCGCCCAAGGTTGCCGAGAATCCTGGGATGTCCTAACACCAGCAAGCCGGGTAGGGTAACCAAGACGCAGCGGCGAGGCTAGTAACCATGCACGTGCAATGCAAAAGTTTAACAATAAAATTTTTTCAAAAATCCCACAAATATTTTTCAAGTTTGGCTCGCTTTTTAAATTAATCAAAACCTTGAAATTTTACTCATGCAAACAACCGGGAAAGCTCCTGTCCAGACTGATCGGGTTTTCACCCTGACATCAATCCTTTCTAGTACGACGTGGAGCACGTACTTGGTGTCAAGTTTTCGAAAGGTCATTTTACAAGTGTAAAATGTCAAAATAAAGATTAATTTAAAAAATATCGATCTCCAGCAAAGTCGCCATTTTGTGGATGCTCGTTTTTTGTTTGCGAAAAGTAGTTGTCCACGGAGTTTTGGGTTGTGAAAAAGGGCGATCCGGGAAAAAGGAAAAATTTAGAGTCGCCACCCGGGGTTTAATTCTTGGAAAATGTTAGGTACCCGAGAAACCGTTCTAGAAAATATTGACTCTTGTGTCGCTGAAAAGGGTTTGATCTGCGAAAGATAGAGATTTGGGTTCGGGAGCAAGGTTACCCTCGGGGAAGGTTTTGTTTCAAAAATGCACCCCGCGTGCCCGGAATTTTTCCGGTCTTTACTAAATTTTTGTGGGATTATTTTTTGAAAATGTTTTATTGAAAACTTTATTTCACATGAACAATAAATCGAATAATAACATGCTTAAAAGGAATAAATAACAATAACAAATCAATCAACACGCAATCAAGTAGATAAATACGAGAGAATTATCCAAGAGGGAGTGTCAAGGCAATATTCAACAGGGTATCGAATTTTGGAAAACAGAGCATCAAAAATATTCTTCCAGTGACACCGTATGGTGTCAAAAATCATGCCGCGCGGTGCAACTTGGGTGCCGTACGGTGCCTCTGCGAGTTATGATTTTCAAAAAATTTCAACTTCACCCGATTAAAAGCAAACCCTATTCTTGTGCAAAAACCACATTATTTGGTAATCAGAATGGATTTGGGAAATGATTTGGTTGTACGATTGTACCTCGTGTTTGGGATGGTTTTCCGAGACAATGAATGATGCCCCGAAATAGCCACCCGAGAGGCTTGAACTTTGCTGGAATGTTTCCTTTCAGACTCAAGGAGGAGCTACGGAGCTCTCCTCAAGCCTGATGAAACCCCCCTCAGAAGATTGCTACGATACAATCATGGATTTTATACCTTGAAACGGAGTCGATCGGATCGAAATAGGATTTGTAACTTTCTGGGTTGGTGAAGCAAAAACGTTTGCGGATTTGGGATGAGTATGAACAGAGTAACGAGATTTCGGAACAAAAACAATTTCTGTGGGAAGTTTCGGGTTTCTCCTTGAATCTTTCTTTCTGACTAAACTCTCTCTTGAATTCCCTCCCTGAACTCTCTAAATTGCTCGACGGACGTTGGATTTTATAGACGAGGGTGAGTGAGACCGAAAACAGAATTCACATCATTACCGAATATCAACATTCGCTCTGAGTATCATCATGCGTTCTGAGTTGCTGGAGCTTCCCGGGAATCCTGTTGATGAGACACGGTGCCGTACGGCGTCAAGGATATGCCGTACGGTGCACATAGTGACACCGCACGGTGCAACTGGAATTTCAAGCCGTACGGTTCTGGGTTTTGGGCCGTACGGTTTAGGTGGGTTTGGAGTTTTTTGGTTCTTTTGATCCATCCGACTCAAGTATCCGTTCCACGGTATATTTCGTGCATTCTTCTCATAATTGGGGATGCACGAGTCATTAAAATTGGGGTGTCTACAAAGTGTCATAACAATCCTTAAAGAGTCTTTCGATGATACCGAAGAGAAAGTCTCTTTATAAGCAATGCCTTCCTTTTGAGTAGAACCTTTAGCAACAAGACGTTCCTTATATCTTTCGATATTGTCTTTCGAGTTCCGCTTGGTTTTAAATATCTATTTACAACCAACGGGTTTGACACCTTTAGGCAATTCGACATGATCCCAAACGTCATTGTCACTCATCGACTTGAACTCATCCAATATGGCATTCATCCATTTTTGGGAGTTACACTTTGTTTGGCTAGACTGAAAGTTGTGAGGTCATCTTCCAATCCTATAGCAAACTCATGTTCTTGGAGATAAACCATATAATCATTAGGAATTGCTAATCTCCTCTCCCGATTGGATCTCCTAATTAATACCTCTACTTGAGTTTGTTGTGGTTCTTCTATATTAGCAGGAGGCAACTCATGAACAATTTGGTGATTTGCATCCGCATCCTATACAAGTACAAGTGTAACCACCTCAAGAGTCTCAATAGGAATCTCAACTCGTTCCTCTTCAAATAAAAAATTCCTAGTTTGGGCACTTCCACTACTGTTAACATCCTCAATAGACTTGGCATTATCCATCTCGATAATGATATTTGTTGAAGGACAATAAAATTGAAATCCTCTTGACCTTTCTGAGTATCCAACAAAATAGCAGCTAACGGTTCTTGAGTCCAAATTTTTTTTTCATTGGGCCTGTAAGGCCTAGCCTCAGTTGGACAACCCCAGACATGGAAATGCCTAAGACTAGGCTTCTTTCCAGTCCACAACTCGTATGGGGTTTTAGCTACTCTTTACTTGGTACTCGATTAAGAATATAAATTGCAGTATTTAAGGCTTCTCCCCAAAGGGAATCAGGTAAAGAGGAATTGCTTGTCATATTTCTAACCATATCCTTAAGGGTTCGATTTCGTCTCTCAGATACACCATTTTAACGTGGTGTCCCTGGCATGATGTATTGAGATACGATCCCACATTCTTCCAAGTATCTCGCAAAACGGCCTGAACATTGTTCACATAATCTGCCATATCTACCATAGTATTCACCACCACGATTAGATGTAACAGCCTTAATTTTCTTATTGAGTTGATTTTCAACTTCTACTTTATAGGCCTTAAAAAACGTCCAGTGCCTGTGTATTTTCATGTATGAAGTATAGATACCCATAACGAGAATAGTCATCTGTAAAAGTGATAAATACCATTGCCCATTCCCAGAAGCCATAGGGAATGGAGCACAAATATCGGTATGTATCGGTTCTAAAGATTCTAAACTCTTTTTGGAATCAAATTTCCTTATGTTTGTTTGCTTCCCCTTTACACAGTCAACACAGATTTTAAAAATCTGAAGGAAAAAAAAAAGAATCAAGAATTCCACTTGACACAAGCCTTTCAATTTTCTCTTTCGAGATATGTCCCAAACGCCTGTGCCACAACATAGAGGAGTTCTCATTAATTAATTTTCGCGGCACAACATAGAGGAGTTCTCATTAATTAATTTTCGCAGCACAACACAGAGGAGTTCTCATTAATTGATTTTCGCTTTATACCATAGTTGTCATGATGCAAAGTTTCATTAAACTTTAAGTGAGAGGCATCCAAGTCTAACTTATATAAACTATCAACTAGAGATCCAGTGCCAGTAATATTCGAATTTTGATAGAGACTAAAAAACTCCATGTCCAAATGAACAAGTATAATCGGATTTGTCCAAACTGGAAACAGAAATCAAATTCCATCTAAATAACGGTACATCTACAGCCTCATCAAATCCAGATAAAAATCAGATTCTAATTTAAGTCTAAAAAACTCTAATTGCCACAACGCGAACTTTATTGGCATCGCCCATGTAAATAAACCTTTCGGCATCACTGGGTATTCGGCTCCTTAGACAACCTTGCATGGACACACTTATGTGAGTAGTTGCACTCGTATCTATCCACCACGTGTTGGGTGATACTTCAGCTAAATTAAATTCACAGCAAACAAAACTTTGGGACAATCCTTCTTCACATGGCCAACAGTCTTTTTGCAAAAGAAACAGGGAATACCTTTATCATGTTTCTGTTGCACAGTTGTCTGTGAAGTCCAAGCATCTGCAATTTCCTTAATCTTATGATTGAACTTTCTTTTCTTAGTACCCGGATAACCGTGAGAATGAGTTGCCAAGTGAGCACTTTCTGTCCTTTCTTGTTTCATCCTTTCTTCCTCTTGCACACATTGAGCTATAAGCTCATTAAGAGTCCATTTTTTTCCTTTGTGTATTATAATTAATTTTGAAGGGACCACATTGTGTAGGAAGTGAAATCAAAACAAGGTAACAAGAATTTCTTGAGAAAATTACAACTTTAGTGCCTTCATTTTGGTAACAAGATTGGACATCTCCATAATGTGCTCCCTTATATTTCCTTTGTCATTATACCGCATGGTGACAAGTTTTCTAAGAAGCGTACATGCCTCCACCTTTTCCGATGCAACAAATCGGTCTGCAATTTGGCTAAGGAATTTCTTGGCATTCTCTTCCTGAGACATTGCACCTCAAATAGTATCAGGTATAAAATGTGTTATTATCATAAGATTCAGTATGGTTAGAACGCTCCCACTTGTCATAAATAGATTTTTCCTTAGCTGTACTGTTATCAGTGAGCTTAGCAGACTCATCGACACGCAGTGCACAATCCTAATCCATACACCCAAGAACGATTGAAACATGCTCTTTCCATTTTGCAAAGTTGGAATGTTGTTCAAATTTGTAGATATCGAAGATGCATTCATTATAGTAACATAAAAGAAAAGCTCACAATTAACAAATATCCATAACGCGATGATAAAAATAAGAAAAACTTGATTATAATTATCATGCAAAAATTGGTCTAATTGTAGGGGCAAACAATTTAGACAAAACAGACAGAAAGAAAAATTCACAAATATTATGTCTTTAGTGCTGGGCCCTGTCGAGAAACCTAACACATCATCATAATCAAGTCTTTGGATAATAATTATAACACACAAGTGGTTTTCTCAAATAAATAAATAAGGCTAGTTAACCTAAACAATACAAAATTAGACCTGGCCATCTTCCTTTGGGCCGACTTTTGAACGCATAGGTAAATCTTAATAATTATATTATTCAAAAATTAACTACCTTATACCGTTTAAATCCGGCCAGATAATAACATTCCTTTGGGCCAATCACTACCCGCATGGATTTAAACGTGGCTTTATGCAACTCAAAATACTTTTACCTTCAAACCTAAGAGAATCACCATGATGCAATCGATATATCACGTTGATTTTCCCAAGTGTCGGGTATGAACTGCTGAAAAGATTTATGGCCCTAATTTATAAACTTTATTAAAACAAGGAAATATACCAAAAGCTTTTAACTGACAACAACACAGTGACAGAAGAGTTCTGTATTCTTAGCAGCAAGACGAGACAAGGAATTGATCATCTTGAATCTTGAATTAATTTCGGTTTTTGCTAATGAACTTTATGGTTGGGATCAATGTGCATTGACCATGTTGATGTTAGCAGTTTTGTTTTCAATATTTTCCCTTCTGAGAGAAATGACAAAAAAAAACCAAAAAAATGCTCCGTGGTTCTTTTCTTTCACCGTGGTTTCTTGATAAGTACAATTTGCCTTTGAAAAATTTATGACACAGCCTAAACTATGGGATCATATGTAGTTTTTAAATTGATTTTCCAAGGCAGAGGGTGTTTACTAGGGTTGAAGATCCAAGGGGTCAGGAAGTTGAGCATAAAGGGATTTCAAAGACGGTTACTTTGTATTGATTATTTGATCACCGATTAGTGATGCTCAAGCGTTATATGTATTCAGAAACTTTGTGGTTTGACTTTTGATAGCAGCACTTCATTTTTTGTCATGTAGCACTCAAAATTACAAAGTAATATATAAATGCGATCTACTTTTTTTTATATTTTTAATTACAAATTTTAGGGATTGTTTTATAAATTTACATAGTAAAGAACAAAAAATAGATTGTTTCGATAAAAAATGGACTTGGGTTTCTCGTAGTGACCCAGGTTACACCATTTACGTAGTGACCTCAATTATGACCCTTTTGAAATATTCATTTGGGATTGATATTGTTCATTTTTTAAGGAATGTTGAGTGCATTATAGGTACAAGAAATTTTGATTATTAGATATGAGTAGACACAATTGAGACAAAATTTTCATACAATGTATTTTCCAGATGATATTGGTCATCTATATAAATGGCGTCTGAACATATGCTAGCAATATTCAATTAATTTGATTTTGCATATGAATGACCTACTCAATTTTTCTGACAAATTGTATGGTTCCGATTTCAAATACAGATTATAGAGGGTCCACAATTAAAACCACTACGTGAATATAATAACTTGAGTGAATATAGTATCTTGGGTCAGTACGGGCGAATCGGGGGGCCTGTAGTGAGGGGACTTATTATAGGGGTGTAGTATGTCTCATCCGGTGGTCCATCTCGGCACTAACGGCTTGGATTTAATCCGAGCTCCAAATGATCCGAGCTGACCAGTGTTTATATTCAAATTCGATCATTCATTCCTAGGATGGACAACAAGATAATGAGCCCCTCACTCGAGGACCCCTTCTTCCCATTATAGGTTACCCAAATAAAAAATACGCAGTGGTGTAAAAATAATTTTACCAAAAAAAAAAAGGAATTGATATTGGCACTCACATTTTTTCTATTGACACTCATTTTTTTGTCTTTACACACAAAGACAGCAAAAGTAATTTTATCTAATAAAGACAAAAAAATGAAGTGCCAATAAAAAAAAAAGAGTGCCAATATCAATTAAAAAAAAAAACTCTACCAATAAATTAAAGCCATTGCTTAAATATAGTAATTTGGGTCACTTCCGTAGCCCAATACGTAGGTGTGTAAAATTCAATATTTTTGACAAATTATACTGTTCCGATCCCAAATACAGATTATAAAGGACACACAATTAAAGCCGCTGCATAAATATACTGTAGTAATTTGGGTCACTTCGGTAGCCCAATACGTAGGGGTGTGAAAATCATTTTACCAAAAAAAAAAAAAAAATCCTCTCCCGCAGGTTTGGCGTGGACCCCGCAAATCACCATTTCCGTGTTGCCTGAGCAGAGATCGGGAGAGAGAGAGAGAGAGGAGCACCACACCACTGCATTACTGTCGTCACACTTGCAACACTAAAGAAAAAACACCAAAATCAACTAAACCCTAAAAATGGAGAGAGGATGAAAGTGGTGAAGGAAACTAAGCTGTAAGAAGTCGAATCTGTAGGAGATCGAAGATCACAAGAGGTACCTGAGCCATTCGAATTTCGTTTTAGGGTTTCTGCATATCTGCTTTTAGCTCTCCTTTTTCTCATGTATTGCATGAAATGTGCATCGAGAATGAGATGCATCGATTGTTGTAGGCTTTAATATGTATACAGCATTGACATGTGGTACCCCACCCCATTACTCTGGTTGTTGTGGTTGTTGCTGTAGGATAAAGTAAAGAAGTAAAGCTTGCCGTGTTAGAGTTGTGCTTTCTTTTTGGCTTTTTTTTCAGTTGTTATTTTTGGCCTTTTTTATGTGACTGTTGATGGTGAACAGATAGTGGTCCCCCAGTAGATTTTGTTTCTTTGCATTTTGTCTAGGTTCGAACAAATTTAGTGTGTTTTTTTCCTTCTATTACTCAAATACCAGAGGATGGTGAATTTCAGAATCAACTTAGACGTTAGCTTTGGGGGTACGCTTGTGAACTCTGTGAAATATTTGGGTGGTCACAAATTGACCCTGACCTAATGACTCACAGTGAGTTGATTTCCCTTTTTCTAGAAATAGGCAGCTACTCCCTGTTTACCACAAACTCACAAATGATGACCTACAAAGTGGTTTAGTAACACTGACGAGTGAGCTATGAAGCACCGACACTCTTAGAGGTTGATGTTTTGGACACGGGGACACCGCTTGACTCATAATTTTTTTTATTTGTTTGTGGGACATGGTGGGGACATGGTAGGGGCTAATTGTAATTTTTTCAGGGCTAAAAAAGTTATTACTCAAATCTTTGGGGGGGTTAAAAAGTGCAATTAACTCTTAACTATTCCTATGTTTCCGTGTCTGCCGCCGTGTTCATGTCCATTTTTTTAGAATTGCTGTTTCCGTGTCCGTGGTACTTAGTTAGTGAGGATGACATGAGGCAGATGTTTGTAATTCATGAGGGGAGAGCAACGATAGAATCTATGTTGATGAACCTGACGTGTTCCCTGAGCACCTACTTGATGAACAGGGAATGGGAGATGGAGGGGAGCTGGTTGATGTATTGGGTATTGTTGATGATGGGGCTGTTGGTGGTGGTGAAACAGAATAATTTTTAGCAAAATCTATTTTAATATCTTATAGTTTATGCAGCGGTAGAACCTCTGGGTTCTCTTTTGTGTATGATGACCTTAAAGGAGACCTCAATCCACATTTGCAATGATAAATCTATTGGCTAGGGATCAGATCGGGGTTCAAAATGCTTGAGGGCTTCGAATTGATTGAGGCCTTCGATTTGTTCGAGGGTTTCGAGATACTAATGCTGCTTGTAGCCAAGAGCGAGAGAGAGAGAGAGAGAGAGAGAGAGAGAGAGAGAGAGAGAGGAACTGAGAGAGCAAGAGAGGGGAACTGAGAGAGCTGCGAGACCTACCTACCGTATTTGCTACGCGTATGTCTATTTATGATATGTACCTGGGGATGGGGATATTGTGGTCAAGGGAAGGGATGGGGATCATGTGTTTATGTATTACATGTGTGTTTTAAGTTCCATTTGTTAACCGAGTTAAAGACATTTTAACGGTGGAATGGGATTGGAGGTGGATTGCAAAAGTTTGTGTAGATGGAGGGGTGGATTGTTGTGAAAAATAGACGGAGGGGGTAACTTGCAAAAGAGTTGTAGATGGAGGTAGTTTGATGTTATTTCCCCATATTATCCTCCTCTTCCTCTTTATATCTGATTATTTGGAAATAGAAAATCAATTGTGAAGCCATTATTTGTCAACATGACGAGACTCCTACATACAGTACTACTGAATATGGCACGAGTGCCAAAAAAAATTCAGAATCAAAATAAGAATCTCGGTTGGGAATGGGATGGGTTTTTCTCCGATCCAGATCCGGTAAGCAATGGGAACAGGTACGGGTTTTTCCCAGTCCGGTAAAGCAATGGGAACTGGGACGGAAACTGAGAAAATAGACCCAAAACTCACAAAAAAAGGGATCAAACCCGACCCAATTGCGGGGCGGGAACGGGTAAAGCGGAACCCGACCCATGATGATCCCTAATCTCGGGTAAACATTAATACGGCCATTTACCAAACTAGGAAAAATCATTGGGTGTTCAGCTTTAATAAATGCCCCAAGAACCACACAGTTATGTGGGCCCCTGCATTTGGTGGTCGGCTTCCTTGGCCTACGCGATCGTGTAGCTCCTAGAATCCAAGCCCAGTAGCGATTCTATTGACGCAGCGACCAACATGCATAGCACTCTAATATTACTTATCAACTGATGAGCCCTAAAGGCATTACATGGAGACTTGCAGTCAATATTATTGCAGAATGTATGTATATGGTTAGCCGGTACCGTTTAGGCGCTAGGTCTCCATCAGCTATAGGGGAGGGTCCCAATTATAAGTTTATAACTACTCACTAACTGGACAATGTCCATAAAAACAAGTTACATATTATCCAATCCTACATGTTTACAACTTTACACTATATTCAGTTATAGGCAGCCTTATTGTGATATATGTAATTTCTGGAATGGTAATCTACACTCACCACAAGATGTAACATATAATTTCCTTTTAGACCACATGTAAACTATGGTAGTGATTCCTACCAATACAGAACATGAGAAATATCAAGTAATTATGTTATCAGAGGTGTCTTCTCCACAGTATTATTACAAGCATGTGATTAAAAAACGATAGCAACTTTTGCAAACTCTATTCGCTTATGCTGCAAAAATGCATTTTTGTCGCACGAGTCACTCTCTTCCTCTATTTCCCTCAGTTTCGCTCGGTTTCTATGTTCACTATGTTTGTGTATAATACATGTGTTGGGAGAATGGTGCGAACTGCTCATAGTACGTTTAAGCTCGCTATTTGATAACCAGACTTCATCCCGTCATAGTAATAACCAATTAGGGTAATTGAAGCTGAAAAATAACTTTATTAAATCTGCAAATCTTACATAAGAATTTTGATGGAGAGTTACTAAAGTTTTGAAAACATTTCGGGGTGGCAAACCTTTTTTGTTTGAACTTTGAAGACTTTTGCAACATGCCACAATTAATTAAGAGTTGAGTTTGATTGATCATGAACTTATGATCCTAGGCTCTGGTTTGATGGAAAAACTGATGATAAAATACATCAAATTTTCTGCGTGCTAGAGCGATGAAGTACCCATTTTGGAATACTTCTACTCTTGGTTGATCTTGAGCGTGGTGCAGCTAAGAGGCCTTATGTGTAAAATAAAATTATTTGAACAAGAGTATTTTTTTGAACTACTTTAATTGCTTCTTACAACTTGGTATATTGAGAGTCTCATTTTCCTTGACGTGTTGTAGAATGATTTGGCAACTTCAGGTCTTAATTTATACTTTGGGATGACATTGTAGTTGAAGGTGTGTAACTTGCAACTTTCCCTATCGCATGCCAGTTTCAAATGTATCAAATTGGTCCTCTTTTGCATTATATATTATGTTGGTTTGCACTTCACAGAATAGAGGTTTAATCTATTTGCATGAAATGTGTTCAATTTTTTATTATTATTATTATTATTTTTTTATTATAGACTCTTATGCCTTGGTGCATCAAAAAAGAAAAAAAAATGAAGGAAACTTTCTTCCTTTTTTCATTAACCTTTTTGGACACTTCCAAGAGATCACGAAAATGCAAAAAGCTATTCTACTATATGCAATTTTTCTACTTCTGCAGAGTATTACCTTTCAAAGTGTTATTCTGGCCAACACATGACCAGTTGTTTAAAGTTATGCATAGAGACTGGTTCTTCTGGTCCTTTTTTTGTTGCTACAATGTTTTCACTCTTAGGTGTTTGAATGCAGAGTATCTAAAGACTGTCCAGCTACAACTCAAAGCCATGGTTTTTGCCGGTAAGTATTCAAAATTAAAACAAAATGATCTGACCTATTGAAGTTGATAGAAGGATTTAGTTCTTTTCTTTATACCATGAGTAAGAGGTATGACATGTAATTTTTTAGAAACAGGGGATATGTTGTTTTGTACGTTATTTTTGTTAGATAGCTTGATATGCATTGTTGAACCCATTTCCTAATAGCTTAATCTTTTGGGAGAGTTGGTGTTCTAACATGGTATCACAGACATCTATAAACAAAAGGCCTATAAACTATCCGAATAAAGCCCAAAGACTAAATTACCGTTACAATAAAGATAAATAGAAAATAACATAGATAAACCCTAATATCTATTCACACTAATACTTGAAAACATGACTTATTTTCTTTTTTTCGTTAGTTTAAAAGAGCTAACTCTCTTTCTCATTTTAAATGAAACCATACAGGACGACTATTAAATATGATACAAAATGGGAGACCTCGACTCACTCAGGTTTGTCTATTCATACAAATATTTTCTTTATGTTTGTTTGCTTGTGTGCTCCCTTTTTTCTTGCATACTAAACAGATGATATATTTACATTGAAGTTATTAATTATGTAGGGGTGGTCAAAAGCCATATCCTTGAATTTGGTTGGTGGGTTGGAACCCAACAATGGCATTATATGCCACAGGCCCCCAATTGATAAAGGAATTGGCGTGCTAATTTCACAAAAAGAGCACACCAATGAAAACATCACAATGTGCCATAAGCTAATTCATTCAAGGCAGCCCCTTCTTCTTCCAGTTCAGTACATTTTAGAGGAGAATAATCACAATTTGTTGATTGTGCAAGAAAGACCTGGAATGTCACTACGTGAATTTTTCAATAGGCATATGAGCCAATTCTTTGTGGGCCATGGGGAGAAAGTTTTGTATGTTACCCCATTGTTCCAACGCCTTCTCAGGTATGTTTGTTTAGTAGATACTAATGCTTCAATATGGTTTTTGATGATTTCTGTCCATTTAAGTATTTAGCATGGCAGATCAAAGTAAGGGAGTAGTTAATCAAAGTAAAGGAGTGGTTATGTCACCTTGTTTGAGACTAAGAGTGTGTTTTCTAGGCGTCACTTAAAAGAGTGGGCTTTGTAGAAAGGAAGGGTAACTTTTGTAGAAAGTGTATTTGGCAACTACTATCTTAGTTTATTTTGTTTTATTTAGATGATTTCTGTCCGTTTTAGTATTTAGATCAGGATCAAAGTAAGGGACTGGTTACCTTGTTCTAGACTAAAGTGTCACCATGTTTGAGACTAACAAAATGTGTCTTCTAGGTGTTTTTGTAGAAAGAAAGTGTACGTTTTGTAGAAAGTGTGTTTATCTTTTGTAGAAAGTGTCATTGTAGCTTTTGTATGAAGTGTGGTTGGCAACTACGCTATATCTACACTTATCTTAGTTATTTTGTTTTGTTTGTGCAATATGTTCGTAAATTTATTCAGGAACACACTTTTTAGAGATAATGTGTGTTTGTTACTCTTGAATACTTATTTTATCACTTGTATGTCATTCTGTAGGGACATGATTTTGGCTACTGAAGAACTGCATCATATGGGTCTCAACATATTCCCCTTGGAATCAAGTGTTTTCATAAATATTGGAGAGGCTGGAACACTAACTACCAAAATTTCAGCCTTGCGTTGTGTTGACTCCACTTCAAGTGTGTATATTCACTTCACTAGTTGCATTTTTTCGCATTTTTACTTTGAATGATGTATTGAAGACTAATGCTTTGTTTGTAGCGAATTATAAAGACCCTATCGTCGGACATTGTGCCGAGATTATGACAAAATTCGCTGAAATAAAAGAGGCTTCGATCCCAGAGCTAGCTGATTTGCTCGCTAGAGCCACAACAGGGAAATGGTGGTAAGTTAAGACACTCCTTTTTTCATAAATTATGGAAAGTAGAAGCCTATTCAGTTAGTTTGGGATACTCATGTAATATAGAGTCTGGTACTAAAATAGACTTGATGAGGTAGCTATGAATTTCCTGTGCAGTGTAGTTTTTAACAGAAAATGAAAATCAACCTCATATCTCTAGAGAGAAGTAGTTGAATCAAATGTATTGCTTTATTGAGAGAATGGTTACGTTACAGAAATGTCACTAGAGTAGATTATATATACCTAACCAGCTATACATACACCGACTTAAAATGAACATATACTGTAGTAACTATTCTAACTAACTTGATGGCAATTCCGTTAGTGTAACTGCTATAGAGGTAACTGCTGTTGACTCAGAATCATGAACCCCTTGAGCTGTCTCTGAATCATGAACCCCTTGAGCTGTTTGACCTGGTTGTGTTGACAGTTTTGTGTTTGTAAACTTTGTTATTGCTCCATTTTTTTGTTCAAGGATATGCTGGTTTGGTTTATCTGAATTACAAGTCTTGAAATGGCAGGAGAGACCTCCATGATGTATGGACACATCCCTTGTTTTGGACATCCCAAATGCACGATGCATTTTTGTCAAACATGGATTTGCATATATATGCACGTCCTATAAAGACGGAAGAGATGGAGAAATTGATTGTCTCGATGCAAACAAAGATCAAAGGTTTACAAGATTTTGCTCACGTTTTGAAGGATGAATGGGACTGCAAAACACTCGATTCTTGGAAAGGAAATTGGGCAGAAAAGTTGCGGATAACTAAACCAAAAAAGTGGGAGTCCCTTGACGATCACCACGAGAAAATTCTTAGAAGTGTGAGAAATTTGCTGTCACATCACAATGATCTGAATTATTTTCGATGCTCGGTTAGTAGGTTTCAAATTTGTTTTTAAAGTTTTTGTATAGAATTTGGCTATGAGACTCTTAACTTGTTTCTTTTCTACAGAACTCATGGGGTAATCGTAAGGAACTATTCATCCATGCGATAAATCAAACGCACAACTTAAGTATAATGTTGTTTGAAACTTATCTGGAGATAAAGAAAAAATACATGGAGAAAACTCTTCAAGGTAATGTTGAGGCAAGATATTACATTTAACTAAGTTCCCTTTATAGTTTGGATTACTTATAAGGTGTGTTCTCTTTGCAGCTACAAGGACAACAGAAAACTGGGATGATGTGTTGTCATCAATCCTACCCAAAGGTACTGTACCTTTCCCAATACATGACTTATTAGTTAGGAGTTTTAGGAGGTTGCGAGTTAGTTGAGTTTGGTGGGGGAAGAGAGAGAGGGAAAGTTTGGTTTGTGGAACGTATCTGGTATAACTTGTTGCTTCGATGACAGTTCCATTCCAATTGAATACAAGTTTTGTTTGAATTCCTTGTTACCATTTTCCATTTCTTTCTCCAACCTAATCATACATTATCCTTCAACATCATGAGTAACTCTTTGGTTTTGCAGACAACAGTCACAGTGTTTGAAAGAAACACAGAGGCACGGATATGTGGATATGTGTAGAGGTAATTCGTTTCGTTTTTGGATCTTATTTGTTTCACAATGGGAAGATGGAATGTGAATTGTTTGTATTGTGTCTGAAAACGTCCTTCAAAATTCTTCTAATAACAAGGATCGATCAAGGGGCACTAGGTATAGATTAGTTGCACAAGAAGGTAGAATTTTAGAGTTTTCGTGAGGGGTACCTAGCCTACCCTTTTGACTTGTACTGAGCAGCGATCACTTTGACCTTGCAAAATTTGCCTAAACCCTTGCCGAGGGTGAAACACCTCTCTCTCTCTCTCTCTCAGCATCCAAAAGATCACTTTGACCTTTGCTTGACCAAAACCACAGCAGTTCCTATCGGAGGCAGCTATACCCTAATTTTCCTAAAGCTGTCCCCCCTCAGCTATGTCTATTTCTTGTTCATGCATCTTAGGTGAGAGCAGTAGTGATTAGTGGGGTTGACTAGAACCAAGCATTGGCACCTCCGGTGGTCAGAGGTTGTGGTCTAGGTTGATGGGTGGATGATTCTTGGAAGTGGTTGGGTGGCAGTGATGAGCTAAGAGTTACAGCCAATTTGGGAGGAACTTTGGTTGCAAGGGAGAAACGGGAGGTGGTGGAAGCTGCCGATGATAATAGGGGTGGTTCTTATGAATAACAGTGTTTGCCTGTTTGGTGAGCGACTGATGAGGGCAAGGGAGAGCGTTCTTGTCAGTGAGAATTTGAGGTCCAGCAAGTTTCTGATGTATTTGTAGTGTATTTGTAAGGGTGTTGGATAAGCAGTGAATAATTTGTTGTTCTGTTGTACGGTGGCCACAAAGATTTTGGAACTTGTAACTCCGTTCAATTCGGGTGATGCTTGGATTGGTGAAATACCTTTCTCCATAAAAGATGCTCAAGGAGGGGTCACTCCTTTATTCATCATCTTGTGCATTTGGTGAGAGTGGGTTTGTAGATACTTAAAAACAAAGGTCCATATGTGCATTGCAATGAACACGAATTAAAATCATTATTTTGACATGGAGAAGAGATTTCCATTGTGTAGATTTTTTGGGATCTCCATAGATGTGTAAATGAGTCTTGTTTTTCAGTTTTGACTAATTGGTAGAAGGATGTGGCTGCTCTTCTTTGATTCAATTAATCTATTGATAAGGATGTATTTTGGTTCATGGATTTGTGAAGGGAAAGGGACAACTTGGCAGATCTAACGGTTGGATCCATCAAGTTTTTTCCTCTTCCCTCTCCTTTTCCCTCCCCTAATACACGAACCAAATACAGCCTAACAGAAGTGCCCTCTAAACTTTTTATGATGGTATTGCACAAAAAAGTATTTTTCCTGTTGGCTAAGTGTGACTTGCATTCAGAGAATGCCTTCCATGAGCTACCCATTAGGAGATTACTGTAATGGGTCATGTTCAGTAGCATCTTTTGAGATTACGCTTTTTTGTTTTTTTCAAATTAGAACCTGTTCAAGAAATACGGACTCAGTTCTAGGAGAGTTCTGAAAATGTCAATGTCAGACCTATACACATGTTTATTCACTAAGTGTCTAGGAAGTGTCACTGCGCCTTTCAAATTTATTTACTGTACTGGATAATGCAGCAATCCTTTCATCTCTTCCACATAGCTGCAGCAACAGGTCCTTGCCTTTGCTGGTATCCATTCACTCTACTTCCAAGATGCATTTTGGTTGTTGTCAAAGGCGAAAGGCGCACCGAGGCGCAAAATCCTGTGGGGACTAAGGCGAGAGGCGAGGCGCGCGCCTTTTTGAAGCGAGGCGCACCTATGTAAAAAAAATTAGAAAAAATAGCATATAGCAATACTTTAACTAATAACACTAAGCCAATGAGTAAATTTGAAAATTTTGAAACTAATAACACGGCAGGGGTGAAATTGAAAATTTTTAAAACTTTCTGAGGTAAATTTGAAATTAATTAAAACTTAAGGTAAAAAAGTGTAATTTAGTTAATGTATATATACTTCTTATCTCATCAGTCGACCCACAAAGCAGAGCCCCAAAAAACTGAACCCTAAATCGATCTACTGCAACTCGAGCTACTGCTGCTGTACAAATCGAGCTCTCAATCTGGTCGATCGAGCAGCTCTTTCTGGTCTCAATCGAGCTGCTACTGCTCAACCCTAAACTGGTATGTCTCTCAACTCTCGACTCTCTGGATCTGGTCTCCTCTCTCTCCTCTCTCTCTCTCTCGACGATGTAGAGATGTAGAGATCAGATGTGTTGGACGGCTGCTGAGCAGCTGAGGGCTTTTATTTCGAGATCCAAAATCTAACGGCCAAGGTGAGATTTTTAACCTAAGTCACAAAAATAACGGGTGTTATTAAACTTGAAAGAAGCGCGCCTTTCCGTCGCCTCTCGCCTTTGCGCCTTTTGCGCCTTTGCGCGCCTTTCGGTCGCCTCTTTTAAGTCGCCTCGCCTGGGTGTACCCCAGGCGCAAGGGGTGCGCCTCGCTGCGCCTCTCGCCTAGGCGCTCGCCTGGGCGCGCCTTTGACAACTATGATTCCGAAGGCGATGATTTTTTCGACTTTTATGCCAAAATGTTAATGCAACCTCATCACTAAAAATTAGGATCAAATGTTGTTATTCCATCCCCTTGTACAACATTTCCACCGGTTCCTTTGTGCGGATGATATCATGTCCTCTCTCTCTCTCTCTCTCTCTCTCTCTCTCTCTCTCTCTCTCTCAGTGTGTCAATGGTTTGTCGCTTGGACTTGTAGTCTTCGATAGAGCTTGAATATTTTCCTGCTTGCAAGCTGGAACGTACCAAAACAAAAACTCTAGTGTATACAACCAGAGGGTAACGTTTGCTTTTCTAAAAATGTGACAAACTTCTTTCCCCCTGTTGATGGATTACTTTGATAGTGGCTTGTCACTGAGTCATGTGCTTATGTTCCTGATTGATATTGTGACATTTATCATCTACCCGTGAATTATAAAGCAACGACACTCCTTGAGATCATCATATCTGGGGACACACGACACACTTGGGACTATAGGAAGTGTATCGTATCCGTGTCCTTGTGACTGCTGTGTCTGTACGATGTTCGCGTCTCTTGCCATGCCTGTGTTATATCATGCTTCATAGTAGTAGTCTTTGATCTGAGATTTCAATTTAGCTATAGGAAGTTTAAGTGGATTATATTCTCGAAGTCTTCTGTGGGGACTTGTAAATCTTGAAGTCAACGACCATATTGTTTGTCATATATGTAGGTTGTTTTATGTGAAGCAGCCCGACTAAGAACTTGTTGACTAGTTACTAGATTTATCCATCCCCCTGATCAGTATAATGAGCTCTTAATAAGTGTACGCTTATATGCTCTCTTTTTAGTACCTTAAATAGCTGTTTTCGGTTTTTCTACATTGAGTGTCTTCCTTCTTGGGATTGGAACTGTCCAAGCGGAACCAGTGATACTAGACATGAGAACCAGGAGAATATGAACCCGGATGACATATTTGGACTTGGTAGGAAAGAAATCTAAAGCTCCCCTTGTTTGCTAGGAGTGAAGGGGATGAATCGAAAGAGGTAAAAGTTGGTGGAGGTGAAGGAAGAAATGGACTTTTTGATCCCTCTGGGTTTGGTTTATTGATTTTACTATTCAGGCATAGTTTTTTTCGGCAGTTCTTTGTCCGCTCACTCCTTGTGACTCACCTAAATAACTTGCTAGGGAAACACTCACTTTCCTGGTTCTTCCTCCTTGCATAAGCATAAAGTTTCCCTGTCGGTCACCAAACATGCGACAATGTAATCGTGAACTTGTACAATTATAACAGGGTTATACCTTTTCCACTGTTGATTAGTTTTTGCTTTAATAATTAGCATGTCAGTAATTGGAATAAAACAATGCAAGAACCATATTTTAGCGCCTATTTTTGGATCTTGATTTGTGGTTTCACTGGTTTGTAAGTTTTGTGCTGAGCAAAAGAAAAAAATTATGTGAAACCATAGAAGGAAACAAAAATCACCCAGCAAGCAGCGTAATGTGCTCAACAGTAGGATTTCATTGTACACGTCTTATGTAGGAAATAGAATGAATCAGTTGTTGTATCTTTAAAGTGGGAGTTGGGCATGCCTTCTGCTAATGACCAACGGCCAGATTAGTGAAACACAGTTTTCTTTAATTGAGTTACAGAATGAGAGTTAGCATGGTGATTTGGAAAAAATACATGGTAATAGTATTTTTCCTCTTTTGAGTTATGGTAGGGCATTTTTGGGTATTAACTTTTGAGGCCAGCATAACGCTTGTAGTTCTGATTTTATAAACTTCTGCAAAAAGATGCTTTGAATATTCCTCTAATATGCACTTATTTTGTTACAGGGCTCTTTTAAGTTTCGTGGAGGGGTGAAGAGATTCAGCCAAACTACTCTTTTAGGCATACACTCGATCTGGATTGAATTCGCTAATGGTTTGTATTTGAGTGAAGTTTCTTTTAGGCCTTCTTTTTGAATGTTAAAATTTTAGCTCGATATGACCAGTATCTTTTCAGCAGAGCAGGTTCTTTTGAATGTTAATTTTAGCTCCATATGACCAGTATCTGTCTTTCAGCATAGCAGGTTCTCCTCCACTTAATTTCAATGCTGTACACTTTTTGTAAGTGGACATAATCTCTCTCTCTCTCTCTCTCTCTCTCTCTCCCCGTACATAATTGCATATTTGATGACGGGTTTAGCAGTAGCATCGGCAAGAAATGGCCCATGATTTTGAGTTGACCCGGTGCAGTTGTTTTGATTTGTTTGTCATTTGTACCGTGTTTCCCGAAGAAGGGGAGATTGTTTTGTAGTCCTTTTTGTGTGTTTTCCCTTCGAAGATCAGAATAATTGCTGCTTTTTGGTATTGCTGATGTTTTGTTGCTCCCCACTTTCTCCTCCTGGCATTTTAGTGTTGGGCACACAAGTATCTAAAATGAGAATCCCTTAAAAGTCAGTATTGTTGTATGGTTTTATCGAAGAGTTGTGCATTGAACAGTTCTTGACACAAGTTTGTCCGGAGTTGTATTAAAGTGAAGGAATTGGTCTGAAAGTTTGAGATGGATAGAGGAAGGAGGAACAGCAGGGTATTTAGGAACCCGGTGGGTTCTTTCACTCGATTTTGCGGAAGTAGTTGGATATATCAGTCTCCTTGCTAAGTTGCTTGCCTTAGTCTTTCGTGCGTCTCTGTAGGTATTGTATGTCCTCGTTTCTTTTTCCTCCATTTCCGCTTACAATGGTAACGAAAGACCAGTTTCTACTCGCAAAATCTTCTTCCTCAGAAAACGTTTACCACGGAGAAAGAATACTTATTTGCAGAAAAGCTGTCTCTTCCATCTTCAAACGATCGCCTTAGTTTCTGTTGATCTCTTTTCTTTTTCCTGTTGGTCTGAGAATGCATTAACTAGTCAACAGACCTCCATTTTTGCCAAACCAAACGACACCAAAGACACAAAACTGGGAAGTTTTCACGCGAAAATGATTGGGAAAAATTATTCAAATTCTGTATATTACCAATAGTTTCTTGCATCCTGCATTTTTAGCCTCTCAGATCCTGGATACCTCCATGGCTAATTAACTAGGATTCAAAAAGTGGAAATGACGATAACGGTGAATCTTTCTCAAGTCGGATCAAAACATTTTGATGAAATTGTGAATGTGGGTATTAACTTCTTCTGGCCTTTCTTGATTGAGGAAGTGACCAACTCCTTCCAGAACCACAGGTTCCTCCAGCAATGGCACATCTTTCTTGAACCCTTCACTATTATGCACATATTCCTTCATCCCCGGCGTCGTGTAAACCATGTCTTGGTCGCCAACGATGAACTTTACTGGAACTTTCACTTTTGCTCCAGTCCATGGTGCCGTGAGCATTTCTGCAACACAAAACAAATTAAAAGACATGCATGGATATGGTCAAGTCTGATGGTATTAGACTGCAGCATTGTTTCGGCTACGAAAACATTAGTATAGCGAAGTATACATACAAATCCAAAGCTCGGTAGTAGTTCAATCCTCCAGTGAAACCTTTCTGTTCGAATTTGCTTACATAATACTTGAGATCGTCTTCTGAAAACCAAGAGGGCAGTTGAGGAGACGCGTTTGGAGAAATCCCAAACGGGTTTCCTTTAGGCAGAGAAGGCGGGCCTGGATTCCGATCTGTTATGATTTTCTTTAGTACTTCTCTGGTGCCATACGTTGCAATCTCAGCTTCAATCTCTCCAGGTTTCTGCACATAACAAAGAAAATCGTTAACAGAGACTGTTGTAGAATGTAGCAGCCTAATTTTATGATCAATTTGACCGGTCAAAGCCCGAGACCCAAAAAGCTTTTAATTGAAAATTGTCAAAACAAACTGTGTAATTTTCTTCAGATAACAAAGAAAATCGTTAACAGAAGCTGGACAGGATATATGTACATTAGAAAAAGAAGACGCAGTTCCCTCAAAGTTAATCAACAAAACTGTGTAATTTTCTTCAGATATGAATAAGATCTCAAGTAATTACTCCAATAATTTTCATAATGATAACAAGTACTTGCATTTTAACCCCATAGGATTCGGCTAAATAGACATGAGAAAGTAATATATACCAAGTGTTGTCCTTCATAAGGTTGTTTATTCGAATCCCACAGATGCCAAACATTCCAAATCTTGAGGCTATTGGAGGATTGTCCGGTCATTAATTTCAAGGTTCGGAGTTAGTTAAGGTGCACGCAAGCACTCCCGGACACCCAGTTATGAGAAAGAAGGGAAAAAAAAGAAAAAAAGATAGAGTTGCATCTTGGCATTTAGTCAAAACCGTGTTTTTATCAATAAAGGGTCAATTGTCAGCCCACTAGGTTGACAATAAGGCAAAACAACATACTCCAAGGTACTTTTAAAAAAAAAATTATCAATTTTCACACGTTCCTATACACTTTTCACATATTTTAATATACTTCCTCCATGTGGATTTGTTAGTCCATTTTTGAAATCTGTGTAATTTTTTATTACTTTTATCTTTCAATGTGTATCTAAAAAATATGCATTGTAGAATTTTCCTTAAAAGGTAGTATAAATTTATACTCCCAGGCAGTCCGTTTTATAGTGTTTAGTTTTTCATTTTGGACAGTTCCTTAAAAAGTTTGTGTTTTGAAAAGTTAGTAGGTACATTTTCTATTTTGCCCTTGAAAGTATATTTCTTTTTGAAAAGTTCTTGTGTATTACTCCCTCCGTTCCTAAATAAGAGCCCCACTTTCTCTCTCTTACCATTTTTCAAATCAAAAAATAAAGTACTTCCGTGTATCATTTCTTGAATTTTTTCGCACCAAATTAAAGTACTCGTCAAGTACTTTAATTTGGTGTGAAAAAATTCAAAAAATGATACACAGAAGTACGTCATCTTTTGATTTGAAAAATGACACGACTTTTCGTAGTGGACTCTTAATTTGGAACGAAGAGAGTATTATATTGCTAAGAGTAAGTAGCGAAAAGTAGACGTAAAAATTGATACGAGAGAAAATAAATTAAAATTATGATGCCTACACAACAACCCCCTCCAGAAAGTATCATAAGCAAATTTTGTTTGGTTCTATTTTCCTGAGAGTATTTTTATGGCTGGAAAATTAATTTTCAGGTATATTTCATAAATCAAGTAAACTAGTACTGATTTAAATGTTAGCCTTTAACAAAACAACGCGTCTATACTACACTTGGATACTCTAAGTGCACATCAACCCAACAACCGTCCAAAAGCATTTTAGAAGTTCTTATTATTATTTTTTTTTCCAAACAATTCACGCAAAGAGTTTAAAGTATTCGCGTGAATAATTTGTTTAAAATCCGAAATGTCCACATGTAATTTTTGTCTTGAGGTACCCAAGTGCTATACACACATTATTTTTGTTTACAAAAGAGGAAGGAAGCCTACATCTGTCCAAATCAGTCTCATAAATGGATACGCCACATTAAAGTGTCTGAAGTTATCGGAGAAGGTCCCTCTCAATGAATATCATCAAGACATCAACCAATCAAGGTACCTAACCGTACGCTGAAGCACATAAAAAGTCAGATAGACGTTTAATGGCATTTATGCCCACGGTCGGATTTGGACCGCTTTTATAGAAATCTGGGTACCGAACCATATTTAGATGTGATTTGGCTGAATTGAAAAAATTAGTTTTTTGGTTTTTTTCGTTTTGTCCTTATTCGAAAAAAATTTGCATTTGTTAGTTTTCGGTCGATTTTTTTGTGGTTTCTTGGCTTGTCTCGACGAGGGAATCTAAAAAGTATAAAATTGTTAGCCAAACTTAAAGTTTTGTGAATAAAGACGAAAAATAATCCAAAAAACTGGTTTATTTTCGGCTTTATTAAAAAAACTGGTACCTTTGACCATAATTTTATACTCTTTGGATTCGTCTCGACGAGATAAATCCAGAAACCACAAAATCTTGACGTAAACTAACAAATGCAATTTTTTTTTGAATAAGGACAAAACGAAAAAAACCAAAAAATCAGTTTTTTCAATTTAGCCAAATCAAACCAATGGTTCCAAAAAATTGAGAGCCGTAACTAGACTGTTACACAATGGAATCAAATCACACCAAACCATTAGACCGGTCCAGTTTGGTTCAGTTTCCAGTTCTAAAACATGTTAACGGCCTTCTTCGTTTGGGTTCCCGAAACCCGGTTTGGAGACCCTTTTCGTGAAACCTTGTTCGGTTTCCCATACCTGATTTGTATAGTATACCATAGTGTCAGAAAAGTAAGACAAAAAGGCGTTGAATAATAAAGGACCATGTCCTCATTAACAGCTTCCAGGAAATTCGTCAAGTACCGGTGCCTTATGCACAAATGGAGTACCGACGGCGTGTGGAACTCATTTTTGGGTTCCACACGAATAATCTGATCCGTTCATTTATCTTAAAACAATTTTTTGAGTGGTTGTGTGAAAAATTAGGTCAATCCGACGGGCATAAGTAGTTGATCCGAAAATCCCTTATTTCATTCAAAATGATTTTGATTGAAATAAGGGATTTTCGGATCAACTGTTTACGTGCGTTGGATTGACCTGATTTTCCGTATGGCCACTTAAAAAATTATTTTAAGATGAATGAACGGCTTGAATTATTTGTATGAGACCCAAAAGCACCGCCTGTATCCCATTTATGCGTGAATCATCGGTAACTATAGGATAGTTAAAAAAAAAAGAAAAACTCCCTGGAAAAAAGTACCACTGTAGCAGCAAGGAGGGGCCCATGTACAACCGGCTTTAGACAAAGGTTTTCAAAGTACCAGCAAAGGTTTTTAAAACCGAGTTCTTAGAAACCCAAACGAACACA
The DNA here is from genome assembly GCA_020921065.1 of Vaccinium darrowii. Classification (NCBI taxonomy): domain Eukaryota; kingdom Viridiplantae; phylum Streptophyta; class Magnoliopsida; order Ericales; family Ericaceae; genus Vaccinium; species Vaccinium darrowii. The sequence goes on from CM037155.1 coordinate 13,752,838, forward strand.
ACTGTTAGCATTCAGAAATTGAAAAAAAAGAAGATAAATTGTCCACAAAATTGTCATAACTTCTACGTAAAATTTCTACAATTAAACAAACTCACAAAATTGTCATAACTTCTACGTAAAATTTCTACAATTAAACAAACTCACAAATAGAATAAAAAGTCCAACAATAATTAAAACAACTATTAAAATACTATGACACAAAACCTTGAACATCAATTAAAAATAATAATAATAAGAACCAAAAACATCAAAAAACTTTCTAAATTTTAACATTTGCATCCCAAAACAACAGCTTACAGATGCAACTTTAAAACGTACTAAAAAAATGACAAAATTATCAGGTGTGTGGGTATATAGGAGTGTATATATTATATACAGACTGGTTCGGTTCAAACGACGTTTCCTAATTATGAAACTAGGGACCAAACCAAAATGTCAAGTTCTCATTTTTTGAGAACTAGAACCAATCCATCGAACCATTGAACCAATCCAAATAGACCAGTTAGGTCCGGTTTCACGATTTTTTCGATTTTCTTGTACACCCCTAATTTATACCTCATACGTGCACGATTCCGTCCTCTCTAAATTTCCAAAATGTCAAAATAAGCGTCTTGACGGTCGGAATGTACCCAAATCATTTTCGGTGCGGCATCCAAGCAGTTATCGCGCAATCAATGATCCTAATTGTCCATCTCAGCACTTGCATGATCCGAACTGTCCCCTGTTGATATGAAATCCAAGCCGTTGATTATCGAGATCAATGGCTCGAATGTCGTACTACAGGATAGTAGTGCGGCTCCGCACTACGGATCTCCGGATCACTTTTTCCCCTCCTCGATCTCTAAATTTTTGGTACTTTTTGTCTCGATATTTTTGTTCTTTCTTTTCTTTTCTTTTTTTGTTAATTCATGTTATATTATTTCTATTAAACATTTATGTCGATAAGAAAAGTGTATGAAGTAAAGTAAAAACAAAAAAAACAACTATAGTAACTTTTTTTTTTTAAAGGTTTGCCTCATGCAATCTTTTTTCAACTTTGGTTCACGATTTTAAATTTTTTTGATGCCTTTTATCAAAACGAATCATTAATTATAGAAATTGCGACGAAAAGCTAAACAAATAATTAAGATAAGTAAAAAATACCAGATAACATTTATGGAGAAGGGGGTAATGTGAAAATTACATTTGGGAAAAAGTTAAATGTGACGAGTTGTGAGGGGAAGTTCTCAAAGAATGTTTTTCCCTTGTCAAGTGCAAAACCAACATAGGGAAAGGTGAGAGAGCATTAGTGTGTGAGTAAATTTTTTCAGCAAATGTTTTAATTTTTTATTGTTAGGTTGAAAACCAACAGAAGGAGAGAGAATACATTTCTATAAAAGGCCATTAAATAAACTAAAACTAAACTTAACTATAAAAAATGAAAAGGAAAGGAATTTAATTCTCTGCGGTCCTTAATTTAGACTGGATGATAGAGTCCAAATTGGATTGTTCATTCGCTGCAATTAATGAATCGTTAATCTGAGCAAATCCGAACCATTAATTATATCAACTTATGGTTCAGGTTTGGAGTGTCCCGTCCAATTCTGTTCAAAAATTGGACCGGAGAGAATCCGACTCCAAAAGAAAAATGGTAACAAACCTGAAACCTGCACATGTAGTACTCCTCTCCAAAGAAAGCCCGCATGCTCTCAATAGGCTTCATCTTCGGATGCCTGGGCCTAAACGGCACCGTAAGAGCCACATAGGCCCTAACCCTATCAGGCCTAAACAAGCACAAGTACCACCCAATCTGGGCCCCAAAATCATGGCCCACCACGAACACCTTCTCAGCTCCCAAAGAGTCCAACAGAGCAACTAAATCCCCCACCACGTGTAGACAATTGTAGCTATCCGCAACCTCGGGGCTCTCGGTATCGCCATAGCCACGGAGGTCCGGGGCTACGGCGCGGTAGCCGAGTGCCGCGAAGGCGGAGATCTGGTTACGCCAAGTGTACCAGATCTCCGGGAAGCCGTGGAGGAAAAGCACCACCGGGTGGTTCTCTGGCCTTTTTCGGCTACGTGCATGTTTATGCCGTTTATGTTCAACATCATGTGCTCTACTCCCTCCATTCTCTCTCTTGTTCTTCTCTCTCTAAAAGTAGGAAGCTAGTAGAGAGTTATGATGCACACAGTGTATTATAGAGAAGGATGAGGCCAGGGGAGACAATGTGTACCAGGGGGAGTAAATGCTTGCTCTTTGAAGCTGCTGACCCAAGTACCAAAGTCGCCCATTAATCCTGCAACGTTAAATTTTAAAAATTTGAAGGCTTTTGTGGGGTACTACCTTTTCCAAATCTAGATTTGCAAGACAGGACACCCTTAGAGCATCCTTATCAGCTTATTCAAAATTTTCACCAAATTTAATCTTAAAAACACCTTTTATAAATTAGCAAGTCACTTTATCAAAAACTCACAAAATCAGACTCTCTATTTTAACTTTACTATATTAAACTATCCCCCTCAAACCAAAAAAAAAAATCTCTCTAACCTCCCCGCCTGGGGAGAAGTAAACGGTACAAAAGGTGAAGTAGTGGCCACGTGTCGACCTCCCCCGCCCCCCAGCCAATTACCATTTCTCCCCACCCACACACACGTCGCCACGTGTCCGCCCTCCCCCTTTCTCTCTTTCTTCTGTTGCTGACCAACCGGAAGTACTGGTGCGTGAACAGTACCGCACCAAATTTGGTGCGGTACTGTAGCAAAACTAATTTGGTGAAGTAAAATAGAGAGCCTGATTTTTAGGGGATTTGGGGGGTTTGGCTACTCAATTTAAGTTAAATTGAGTAGCTTGATAAGGATGCCCTTAGAGCATCCTCATCTGGAGCACCAAAATTTTCACCAAATTTAACTTCAAAAACACATTTTATAAATTATCAAGTCACTTTATCAAAAACTAACAAAATCAGACTCTCTATTTTAACTTTACTATATTAAACTATTCCCCTCAAATCCATAAAAAAAAAAAAAAAATCCCTAGAGGTAGTCTACCCCACCTGGGGAGAATTTTCGGCAAAACAAATAAGTGGACCCCGCCACTAACATTTCTTCCCCATACCCTAGTCTACACGTGTTATATGACCCCCCCCCCCCCCCCCCCCCCCCCCCCAAAGTCGACTGTTCCCCGCCCTCTCTCTCTCTGACGCGCTGCCAGCTGGAAACAGCAACCGGGAAAAAAAAAAAAAAACTGACTGGTGCGTGAACAGTACCGCACCAAATTTGGTGCGGTATTGTAGCAAAAATAATTAGGTGAGGCAAAATGGAGAGCCTGATTTTGAGGGGTTTTTGGGGATTTGGCTACTCAATTTAACTTTTAAGTTAAATTGAGTATCAAATGAGGATGCTCTTAGTGTTTAGTTGGCTGAAGTGAGCCGGAAGACACTCTAATGTCGGAGTCATTTTCAACTAGAGGAGATGGCTACAATACACACCCCTTATTTGGGTGTACCATATGCACCTATTGTATGGTCCAGATTGTGCCACCTCATCGGCAATCGTAATATTTTTTAGTTTTTTGTAACTTTTCAGCAATATGATCCGTAACATTTTTTATGATTCGTAACATTTTGGTGTGTCTCGGAACTTTTATAAAAAAATTTGTAACTTTTACAAAAAAATTCGTAACTTTGATACACACCCACACCCAAATAAGGGATGTGTATTGTAGACTTTTCCGAGAAAAATACATAGTTGCAAGAATGAACAATAACAAGGTACATACCTCTGCATATATAGGGACTTGACTTGGACCCTAAGTAAGTTTTTTTTCTTTTAGGAAGACCATAATTAAGTTCGTCCGTCCTAGGCACATACCGAATGGCACGTAGTGGTGAGGGTCATGTGAATGAATTGATCTTTTGGAATCCACGCTGATCCTCCAGCTTCCCTAGGCCAAACGACCTTGAGATTATATGACTCGGCTCGGCCTGGCCTAACTCCGCTATTTCACAGACTTGGGCTAATAGGAGTACATGACAAGTTACACTCCATACATTTGTTAGGTTTCGGTTCTTAATTTTAGAACCGGTCAGAATGGTCTGGTTACTTGATTTCTAAAGAACCGGTACAATCTAAATCGTGTGCACCCCTTCTTGAAAACCCTCTTATGCATTTCATGTTGAATTTAGCAATCTACGCCACATTTAGTATTTTATTATAAATGTGGATCGATTTTCCGAAGTAGCGATCAATTAGTGTCCCTCTATATCTATTTCCTGGATCCATCATTTATTGTAAACTCATTCTTACCCCTTGAATAATAAAAAATAAAACCTCACAATGCAACATCTAACATAGAGCTAATGATGAACGGATTGAGAATATATATGACCAAAAAAAAAAAATTGAACTAAATAAATATTTCAAAGACAATATTATCCTTTGGAAGACAAACATTGATATGGACGGTGAGGATTAACAAGAAGCTGCAAGTGGAAGTTTTTTTTTTTTTTTTTTTGCCAAAAGAGAGAAAATGCATTATTCAACCAATTCAAAAAAATACAACCACCTATAAAAAAGGGGGAAAAAAAAACAGAAATTAGAAAATAGAAATTAAAATCATAAAGGAAAAAGAAAAAAGAACAGCCAGAGCCTGTCGTCGCTGCTGTCACGTCGAAGCCATCGCCATCGTTGGTGATTTGGTTTGTGATTTGGATTTGTTTGAAGGTGTCGGTGATTACCTGGTTGGGGTGATACTTAATTGAACTAAATAATTAACCTATTGGATAAGTTTAAATTTATATCTTTACTACGGAAAAGACTACAATACACACCCCTTATTTGAGTGTGTATCATACACGCCCCTATAAAAGTTACGATTTTTTTTTTATAAAAGTTACGAGACACACCAAAATGTTACGAATCATAGAAAATGTTACGAATCATATTTTTAAAAAGTTACGAAAAACTAAAAATATTATGATTGCCAATGAGGTATCACAATCTGAACTATACAATAGGTGCATATGGTATTGTAGCCATTTCCAATACTATACATAATGTTGGAAATATGAAAATCATCTTAACCTAATGTGGATGGGAGTGCTAAACATAACATAACGTTGAACAAACCTACTGAGTAATCAGAGGCAGAATCAACCAGTCTAAACAAATACAACCACCTATAAAAAGAAAAAAAAGAAAAAGAAATTAGTAAATAGAAATTAAAAACATAAAGGAAAAAGAAAAAAGAACTGTCGGAGCCTGTTGTCGCTACTGTCACGTCAAAACCGTCGCCGTCGTCAGTGATTTGGTTTGTGATTTGGATTTGCTTTGAAGGTGTCAATGGTTGCCTGGTTGGGGTGATACTTAATTGAACTAAATAATTAACCTATTGGATATGTTTAAATTTATATAATAGGTGCATATGGTACACACATTTAATAAGTGTGTATTATAGCCATTTCCAATACTATACATAACGTTGGAAATAGGAAAATCATCTTAACCTAATTTGGATGGGAGTGCTAAACATAACATAACGTTGAACAAATCTACTGAGTAATTAGTGATGGAATCAGGATTTCAGTTCAGGGGTGGCGCTGTTTCCGTGAGTCTACCGTATTGCTGTTGAATTTTAGTAAAATATACTCCCTCTGTCCCAAATTGTTATTCCTACTTTAGGAATCTAACTTTTTATGAATTGTACCAAAAAAAAGGAAATAAGTATGTACATTTCTTTGTTACTTTTTGAATTGGGGACAGTCAAAAAAGGAAAATAAGACCAACAATTTGGGACGGAGTATGAAGAAAGATGCTCGCAAAGTCAAACTTTGTGTCATGGCTTTATTTTTTGTTAAGATAAAAATTAAATATTGATTCAATTCTCGAGTGGTCTTTGAATGAAAATTTTTGAGATATTGTTTCCATGATCCGAACCGCTCATCTTCCAAAACGCAATTTTTTCAACATTTGTGTGAGAAAACAAGTTGTTTGGATACCGATAAGTGCCCTAATCCCTTTTCTCTGAATCAAAACATGCATTTGTCGAAAGTAGGGGTGGCACATGCCACCCCGCACCACCATGTAGTTTTGCCCATGCGTGTAATGCCCCCATTTAACAGTCCATTCCGACAATGCACAGCTCGAATTTAATCCAAACTCTTACAAATCTGAATCATCTATTGCTTAAATTGAATTTGAGCCATGCATTATTGAAATGAAAAATGGATGGTTTTACTTCTTTGCAAATGGGGCTGCATACTGCGAAGGAACAGAACTATCGAAACTATCCACCAACAATTCAGGATCAACTCTTTAATAATTTTAGGTAATTGATATTCACACCCCTCAAATTTTAAGTTTTGTTAATAATTTTATGTTTTTTAGATTCCTTACAAACCAATAAACCACAAAAAAATCACCGCAAAATTAACAAATGGGAAAAAAATTGAATAAGGATAAAAAAAAAAAAAACCATTTAATTTATTTAGCCAAAGCAGCCCTTAAAAATAAACCACTTAATTTATTTTTTATTTTTTATTCTAGAAAAGCTTTGAAGAGTTAGAGGCACCGGAGCCAATTAAGGTAAGGGGGTCACATGCCTCCCTGGATTTTTATCCCAGCTGCTTTTTTTTTTTTTTTTTTACACACTCAAAAATTGTTTTGAGGAATTGGAATTTTTGGTATTGGGCATATTGTTTACTATGTTGCCGTGGGTTTTCAACCAAATAATTAGATCCTTTTTGAAGAATTAAACCCTCGTTTCATTGAGGCAAAGAGCGAATTGCTATTTTGTGTGGCATGCATACTTTGAATCCATCCAACTCATTTTCTAGCCTTTCAAAGAAAAAGTTGATTCCAGTTTCATCCAAAATAGTTTTCTTTTTTTTTTTTTAAATCGGGAGAAGATTTTATTAAGAAACTTGACAAGGGTACATCAAGTAGGGGGAGAGGGTAGGGGACTCCAACCGAAATTGAAGAAATTAAAATGCCTAATGGGAACAAGCCCAAAAGACCACCTGATGCATGGGCAAACCCCAAATCACCAATGGCCTACCCCAGGATATACAAATCAAATGAAGTCCACCACAACATGGCGTACCAAATAGGGGGGGGGGGGGGGGGGGGGGGGGGGGGGAATAACAGCCCAAACTAAAGAAACCCTAGCTCCACTGCCACAGTCCACCAAGCCACCACCGCCACACCCATCCCAAGGAAACCCACGACACCATGAACCAATCGAAATGGCTAAAATCCATGAGCGACCGTCGAGAGCCGAAATTCTGGAAAAACGGTCTGGATAAACAGCAGCCTAGGTTCCATACGACGCCGGAAGCTACCACAGGAAACCACTGCAACCTGCCACATCAAAAACCACCTGAAGATGCTGATGGACTGCCGCCGCAAAACGGGCCACACCAATCATCAAGCTGGCAGATCATACAAGGACGATCGCTGCCACAACCGCCAGGGGGAGCGAAGAGGATTCGCAGCCCCCCCAATGACACCGAAACGCACCGCCAGCCACAAACTTCACCACTAGCAGTTAGGCCAAGAACCAATATCAAACAAGAAAGACGACCAGTGTGGGAGAGGTTTACATAGCCGGCAAGCCGTTAGGCAAAAGATGGGGATGAAAGAGGAGGCAAAAGGGGAGATCGGGGGGAGGAGATGGGGAGGAGGAGAAGGAGGCAAAGGGGAGGGGAGGAATAAAGGCCCAGGGGGAGGAGGAGAGGCCACTCCTCCCCCCTCCAGGCGGCTGAACCCTAAAAATACCAGGAGGGGTAGAGAGATGATAGAGCGGCTAGAGAGAGAAAGGGAAGAGGTTTATTTTTTTGTGTTGGTCTTGTGCCCACGGGGATCCATCCAAAATAGTTTTCTTTAGTAGAGCTCATGGTATTAACTGATCAACTCAATACATTTATTTTTGACATGCGATCTACTGATGATTTTCTAAAACTGGAAACTCATCGAGCTCAATTCTAAAAAAATCTAGTCATAAATGTTTAGACTTTTTTTTTGCATATTTTTAGAAGCTTGTTGAATATATTATGCTACAAGCTTTTGTGCTTATTAATAGAGAATATTTAAATTTTTGTGCTTAATATTTTTTCATTATATTTTACGCTGATTTTTTTAGTTTATTTTGAGACGGTGCTCCTCCATTTTGACTCCGCCATCACAAAAAAAATGTGTTGCAGTTTTGAGTCATTGGTTAAATGGTAGAAAACGCAAAAGTTACTTTTCATGGGACGATTTGACTTGATTTTTTCTTCTCGAGCTTGAACTTTTTTTGATCGGAAAATCCAGGGGTACCGACCCCATGTCCAGACTGTGTACCGACTAGCACTGGGGACTCCCTTGTGGGTTCCACACTGTCGATTCGAGCCGTTCATTCATCCCAAAATCAAATTCCAAACTAGCCCACGTGGGAATCAAGTCAATGGGACGTTCCTAAGTGCTCGATCCAAAATCTCTCCATTTTGTTAAAAAATAAACAGCTCGGATCGACCGTGTGGGACCCACAAGAGGGTCCCCGGCGCTGGTCGGTGCACCATCGGTGCACCCCATCTGTACGTATAGAACGGTTGTTTTTTAATCCACAAGTTTGCACTTTAACTAAGCCCGTTCATAAATACTTGACTAGAGCTCATACTAAACCTAAGTTTCTCAATCATTAATGAGCCCAAACTTGATTATTTTATCTCACCTCAAACTAAAGTTCAACTTATTTAAACAAAAAATTGAACTCCAAATCTCTAGTACCTTAAAACTCGGCTCTCGTTTGATCAAGAAAGTGAGTGGGTACCGGGTTGTATTCTTTTTTCTTTGTTCTTTTTTTAAGCAAACAAAAATATCAGATATATCTATTATTATCAAATAAAGTACAGCACGACACGACAAACGTTCATAAAGCCCAATAACAATTAACAAAAATAAAGAAAAGGCATAAGCATGACCCGGGCAAACAAACAGACCAAGGACAATCAAATTCCCTAACTCGAACCCGAAACATTCCTAGAATTAGCCTCCAACGTCTTCAACAATACCCACAACGCCAAAAATTTACTATTTTGATTATCTTTGTTCTTATGGAACTGGCAAAATACCACTTGGTCCTGCTAAATTATTCGCCAGTTGGGGTTAATTTTCCCGGCAAAAAAGTCTTCCCATGGCCATGTTAAAAAATAATTTAGGCAGAATGGAGTGCAAAATACCATTTCGACAAAAATACCAAAACAATTTAGGGAAAACCAACCCTTAGGTGAATAGAAAGAAGGGCTACGAACGAATCGATCGAGCTACGCTTGAGACTTGAGTAGCTCATAACTCAGCTCGTTTAGTGATTAAACTGAGCTCGAGCTCAACTTATAAATATGTTTAGTAAACGAGCGAAGCTGATCAATACTAAGAAACTCAACTAGGCTCGTAAAAACTAAGCTCGTCTCATTTAAAGAGACTCCTTAAGTAAATTTACAGGGCTCGGCTAGTTAAGAGCTCGAACACTATAATGTTCGACTCGATTTATTTGCAGCCCTAAATTATTTAGCCAATCATGCATTGCCAATAAATGCTATACATCATTGAATTGAATGCCGTGGTAGTGGTACTGATGTATGCCCTCAACTGTTAGGTGCACTTCCACTACAAAGGCATGTGAGCAATTAATTGGTTTAGTTGTACGACGAGTGATGCCCACATCTCCATAATTAATGAACCCTTCTATGGTACCAATTCCCAACAAATGGTGCACATACCGACTGGCAAACAGAAATCCTAAATGGATGGACGAGTCGGTACTGATGATGCATGTGAAGCCAACGTCAGCTCATACAGATGATCCGAATTGTTCAATAATTTTTTTAAGTGGGCTTGTATAAAATCAGCTCAATCTGATACATGTAGATCATTGATCCAAACTTTCATTTTTTTTCATTCAGATTATAGGTCCGATAATCTAGATGGAAAAAAAAATGGAAGTTCGGATTGAGCTAATTTTACACGAGCTTACTCGGTTTTCTTTTTTTTTAATTGTTTAATGGCTTGGATCATCCGTGCGGGGCTTGGAATGGGCTTAGCGTGTCTGACAGTGCATCATCGATACCAACCCCGTTGGTTCTTATAGGCGTGTTGTTCATGATTCAACACAAATAATTCATACTGTTTTATTGACTATTGAAAAAAATCAACTTAATCAGACAATTCGAAGTGATTGATTTGATGTACCAATTTTTCATTCAAAATGTAGGATTCTAGGTTGATAGATTCTGAATGAAAAGTTAAATATTGGATCAAGCTCTTGTAGATATCTAATTGAGCTAATTTTGCACAGGCCTGCTCGAAATAATATTTTGAAACTAATAAACGGTGCAGTACATTTGTGTGAGACCCGAAAGTGAGCCCCAAAAGCCAAATAATTCATACCTAGATTTTTATTGGGTCAATTACTCCCCAGTTCACTATAGCTATTTACTAACCTCTCTAGTCCACCAAACATTTTGCCAACACTTCCAGTCCACTCCACTCCAAAAACAGACTGAACTTCTAAAATTAACCCCGCTCCCTACCGATGACTTTCTTCGGTGATCGACACCGTGGTTCTCTCTCTCTCTCTCTCTC
>CM037155.1:13763533-13932611 GCA_020921065.1 Vaccinium darrowii
AAGCAGCTAGCCATGGGAAGCTGTATGTGCAAATGTCTGGGGTCTCGGAAAGGGGATTCAGAGGGGTCACGCAACTCTGTCAGAGAGGGGACAAGCAATGAAGATGGAGGTGTGTCGGGTGAGGCTCAACCAAAGCTGCCAAGGCCGACGTTGATTGATTATGAAACGGAATGAATTGCATAGAAAAATTGTGGATTTTGTGCTTGTTTGTTCCTAAAGTAGGTGAGAACTGATTGTGCATCCCCGCCATCTAAGTCTCTATGCCTCACATTTCTCAAGTGATTATAGCAATCTCTACTACCAAAGCCCATGTGTTCTCCGCCAAAGATTGAAGGAACTTTAGCAATTTCCATATTTTCTCGATGAAATGCTTCAGTCAAATCCTTAACTGCTTTGGGCATGTATCGATTTGACTTCATCTTCATCCTCTTAGATGGAGTCACTAATGGGTGATTGTGAGCGTCATTGAAAACTGTTACTTGCCATTTGCTACTCCATTTGTCATGCTTAATCCGTAACTGAGCTTTGCATTCACATCGGATAGTTGAACAACTTCTAACTCTTTTTTTCGATTTCACGCTCTCATCTGTCTCCCCCTCATGATTCTCCTCCACGACACCATCTTTCTTAGTCCATGCAACATGCTTTCCTTCTTTTGCACAAACAAATATCATATTACTCACTTCATCTGACCGGTTTCGTGCTTTGGCTGAAGTCCGAGTACGAATCCAAAAACCATTTTGTCGACCAAACTCTTCATAGTACTTTCGTGCTTCTTCAATTGTCTCAAAAGACATTCCAATTGACGGTGCTACCAATCCTTCCACTTTGTTATTTGAAGTTTGGAAATCATCCACTTCATCTACTCCGAAATCACCTAATTCAAAAGTTTCCTCCATTGCTCACCCTTCACAAGGAATTAAAATTTCTTATTAGGTCAAGTAACATATGATTGCATTGAATAAAATAAACAAAAAAAATGTCAGATTCCTATCATTCTGTCTTCCGACTCAAAGTTAAAATAATGATATCAAATAGCACCTTCAATAGTTTATATGTTTACATTAGACAAATGTAAATAGGGCCTTGATTTCAATATTTTATATTTTTACATGAAACAAACGTAAATAGATTCATCATTCATCAAGTGTGGTTTATTGCTTGGTTTCCTAAATACAAATAGTAGACTGACTTATCTACCTTTAAAGTGCACTTATTTTGTTGAATTTCCCATCCGTAAATACTGAAGGAGACTTCTTCTGGCTTCCTCAATCTTGTTAAAAAATATCATTACAAATCAATTGGGCTTGTCGTAAAAAATGGGTTTGTCGTAAAAAAAAATTAAGGCTTTGCAAATCAATAGTTTGTAACAATTGATTTTTTAATGGACATGCAGGTATACAAAGAGCAACATAATGAAACAAAACATACCAGGTTTTTGATGTACAAAAGAGCTGCAAACTTTGGTGGGTTGCTGCTCCTGTGTTTCCGTTCGTGTGTGTGTGTGTGTGTGAGAGAGAGAGAGAGAGAGAGAGAGAGAGAGAGAGAGAATCGGGCCAGAGTTAGGGCCAACAACACCGGAGAAGCGGTCGGCCGGAGTTGGTTCGTCCGGCGATGGTGATGGCTTTTGGGTCGGCAACAGGGGAAGGAGAAAAAAACAATCGACGTTAGGTTTGAGAGAGAGGGAGATAGTGTGAGGGTGAGAGATATGGGATTAGATGTAAATATGTAATAAGCCAACTTCTAATCTCAGCCATTGGTTTCAATGGCTGAGATGGAGTGTTAAAATTTGTGTTTTTATAAGTGTGAGGGGAACCGGCCCGAGATATATATATATTATAAGAAGATGATGAAGAAGCAGCAATCTACCCCTATATGCGAATGACAACAGTTCAACAATTGAATTTTGTGGTTTAGCTTACGAATTATGTGGGTCAAAAAGTCAGTGCAGCTCAAAAAAGTTTGCGCTGAACTTATGAATTTTTATGGTCTAATTTATGATTCTTGGGGTGGTAGTTATGAATCATTGTAGTTTTTTTTTTTTTTTCGCAATCAACTATATTTGAAGCCTTAAATTGCTTTTTGATGTCGTTTAATTCTACTTTTTGGATTTTTTAATCTTCTATTTTCAAAATTTGGTTAACATTATTCCAATATTTGTGATTTGAAATCCCTTCCAAGAAAATGCATGTGTTTTTTTTTTTTTTTTTTATTGAGAATACAAATTAATGTGAAATAATATGCATGGGCTCAATGCTAATGAGTTCTGAGAATCAATCACACAATACGTATTGTATTCGAACTACTAGAATAACATTTTTTGACAAAAAAAAAATTCAAAATAATAGTTTTTGATAAAAATCCAGTTTTCATGGTAACAGTCTTCAAGTAAAAAAAATAGTTTTCGAATAATAAAGCCATTATTAAAATAATTTTTTGAAAACATTGTTGAAAACGATAGAGAGATGAGAGGGAATGTTTGTCTAATGATAGTTTACTTGATTGAGGAGATTTAGGTCCATTTGGTCATTGTATAAAGGTTGCAAACTTTAACTATGGAAATGCCAAAATTTGGTTATTGGTTAAAAGGTTTTTATACTAGTTTTTATGAACATAAGTTGCACTATAATAATTCCATCGTGAATACTTTTGGGTCACACATTGCTAACTTTAGCACCATTTTGCTTTTGATTATGCTATTTGGGATGACGTAAAGTTTTTCCTCCTCAATTGTAGTGCAGGAGGATGTTTAGGGATGTGACGTGCATGCTCTATGGATTTCCCATTTGATTTTACAGAAAATCCTATAAAAACATAGTTTATAAAATCCATTTGTGTTCTTATTAGATAAAATCACTTATATGTGTGTGAGCTTTAAGAATGGTTGATAAAATCATTAGGATGAAGTTTCAGTAAACGAGGAAAGATTTTGATTGTCAAATACTCCCTCCGTCCCTTTTTAAATGATCCGTATTTTTTAAATGATCTGTATTCCATTTTGGGTTGTTCCTAAATAAGTGATCCATTTGAAAAGTTAATGAGTGAAACCTAGTACAATTCTCCTTTTACCCTTTCTTTGATTTGAATTAAATACTCTAGTCAAACAAAACTGCAACAAATTCCCAAATGCTATTGCTTCCATTTCATCATCAAAAGGGAGAATAAGATTACAACAAGTCTAAAAAAAAAAACCAAAATACAAATCGGACAAAAAGGTTCTACCATACTTAAAATTCAAAGTAATGAATTATCACATTCTTACATAATAAGAAGTCCATTCTCTAAATTTCCTCTATGATTTCTCATCATCTTTTTTGTTTTTGTTGTTGCAAGATCATCATCTCTAAAAAATTACTTTACAAGATGATTAATTGGCTATGGATGCTCTAATCCTCTCCAAATTGACAACTCCTCCATGATTTGCGTACATGTTCTATATGGATTACAAGAATGAAACAGTTTTCTAAGTGGGTACGTCATCCTCTTATTCTTTTCTGCTTCTTTATAATACTTCCGTTCTTTTCTAAAATGTCCCATTTGGGAATATGTATTTTTATGGATTGAAAAATATACTTCCGTATAATTTTTTAAATCATTTTTTCACCAAATTAAAAGTGCTCATCGAGCAGTTTAATTTGGTATGAAACAAATTTAAAAAATATATAGAGAAAAAATATTTTTTTGGGGTTTGAAATTACAAGCATTCCTATAGTGGATATTTAAAAAGGGGTGGAAGGAGTATTTTTTAGTTTTTAATTTGCTTCTTTAGTAACTCAGAATCAAATTTAAGACTTAATTTATGGGTTTTCTCCTTATTTGAGTTTTGTGAATTTCTTTGAAAATATATCGACATACTTATACTAACACGAAAACACTTTCTGTGAGGGCAACGGTTTCTTGAGCTCTCCAGCGGCGACAATGAAGGTGTCAAAAGGCAAATCCAGTGGTGATATTGTGGCGGGAGCACAATCTGATGATCCTCCTTCCACCCATCTCCACGAGCGGAGTACTGGGCCTTACATCGAAGCTAAGCGGTTTTTTTGGTTTTCGGTTTTATTTTTTTGTTTTTTCAGACAGGTAGTGTCCTATGTATGCTTTAGTTTGTGGTAATGGTATATACTTTTTCTTTTGTTATAAAAAAAAAAAAAAAAAGTGTAGCTAACATCCGTCAATTCCAAGTATATGTAATAAATTCTTTTAGAAAATAACAATTTAGAGGGTAGGAGTAATTGATATAATTTTCATTTTTGCGACAACACATCGGTTAATTATTGCTATTTTACTTAATGCTATTCATGACCCCGTGCATAGCACGAGTTTTATGCTAGTGATATTACGTACATACTAAGATTAAGTTTTAACATTTGGTCAGAAGATATATAAAAGGCAGCATTAGTATATAGAATTTATTGGAAAGGTAAACGTTAATTAATTTAGTTTTTCTTCACAGGAAAATTTTGTACGAATTAATCCATGCCAAACAGTGCATTATTGATAGACTCCCATACTACACCCCCTCATACTTGTAGTAGATACTCTTGAAGTATCATGTGACGTTGTCTTTTAGTATCATGTGAAATTTCTCAGATCTTCTACCTCATACTAATTAGGTCGAAATAAGTTGTTGTCAAGTGTATGTAAGACTCTTTTGGTGTGAAAATATTTCACAGGCTTCATTAAAAGCGATACTAAATTTAGTCAAATGAAAGTAACCTTACATCCACTCTTTTTTTTCTTTTGATTACGAACCATCACAATTTCCCAAAGTCTTAAAGGAGTTAGTATATCCCTTCCCATTCAGACTACAAATGTAGTAAAATTGGTGGGGATGGTCTCAGAGCTTTTATTCCATTGAAATTCCTTGTTAGATTTTTGGTTTTATTTTCCAACACCTCTTAATTCCTTAGTGAAGTGGTTGGTGGTTTTAGATTTGAATGTGGACTATGATATTTTCTATCCCTTCCATTGTAAAAGTTTCCAGAAGTACGAAATTAAACTATTTCAAAAGTTTAAACATATTAATCAAAGTACAAAATTAAACAACTCAATAATTTTTTATAGATTACAGTTGGAGTTTTTTCAATGGTAAATCAATTAAATATCATAAGTTAGTTTCTCACTTTCTCTTAAGTCGTTCACCTAAATAAATATCATAAAAAATTAACTGGTACAACAATTTTAATTTGAAGATGAAAGTTTGCAAGGAAGCATAAAATATGATAAGCAAAAACTCACTTTCGATCAAATTGAAATAGTTATGTAACTGTTGTAATGGATTCAATAACTACAGTGGAGAAAGAAAAACAGTATTTATCACAAATAAGGGAAAAATTTTAGCTCTGATGCAAATAACAAAGTGAAATATCATTTAATCTTTAGTAATTTACAAAACTTGTTGAATTAGAATGCTCAAACTAATCTTTGTGAGGAAAAGAAAAAGGGCAAATGATTACTATAAACAAAAAATAATTGTGATACAAACCCAATCATGTCACGGTTCCTGAGAAAACAAAACATTATATGTACAAAGTAAAATTAAAAAACATACAAAAAAAAGGGAAGAAAATATCAATTACTTACCTCAATCCATGAAGTGACTACCAAAAGGATGATTACTATCCTTCATACGTAAGTGGTTGCAAAGACTATGGGGCGGAATTGAGCGATACTATCTTCTGCGAAAGCAACAATAAAAAGATTTTACGGAATGTTTAAGGTTTATAAATTGAAAATGAGAACAATGTGAGAGAAAAAGAGTTTACCATTTGTTTTCGAGACTGTATGTGTATGATCCCATAAAACGGAAGCTGGGGGGTGCTGCACAGCCAAGTGCTGTGCATGCACGGTGCGGCCGCGCCAGCCACTTTCGACACTGATGGGGTTGTGTCTATTCGGCTATAACCTTTTAGCCTCATGCCCCAATTGATATGTCAATTCATCAATAGGTGCATTTGTGTGTATATAAACAGTATATTATCCTCCTTTTCGGCACTGATTCTCTATAATTACTAGGCATTTTTATTCATTGAGAGAGAGTGTAAACACTGGTGATGGTTTGTTTGGTACACAAAGTGCAGTGCCGCTTCCGTGCATTGTTCGACGATTGTATCTTGAGATGTAGACGTTAAAATGAACGACCACTGACTCTAATACACATCGGACATTTTGCCCAGAAAAAGAAAGCTATCACCAATTTTAACTCCCCATCTATTTGTGTATATGAATTAAGTAATATAAATCTCACAATTACAACTCTGAATGCAAGAAGCTTTCACAAACATGGACCATTAATTGTTAAAATGAACGACCGAGATATGCATTACTTCCTTTTGTTGACATCAGGAAACTGAAAGATCCAGAAGGCACGTGACTCCCCTAGCACCAACGTTGGCTCGGCCACTGACTCTAGTACACATTATACAGTTTCTCCTTGATTAATGTCCTTTTCTCACAACTTATGATCAGAAAATCTTTTCTTTCCATAATAATTTTGGACCACATCGGACATTTTCTTCTACATATCATGTGTTATATGACAACCACGAAATAAGAGAAAAACAAACCAACAAGTGAAAAATAAAAGACACAGATTTACGTGGTACGGTACGGAATTATTAGGGCTGGAATAGAGTATGGCTTATAAATACTCTCTTTTATAAAAACCCTGTACGACTTTTATCAAATAACAGACTCGCTCTCGCTCCCTTGGAGGTATACGGTTTTGAGGAGCCACATAAAATCCTGTGCCGATTCATTTACTGTTTTCATATTCTATATTGTGTACTGTGTGATTGATATTCACTAACTTTTACACCTCCACATAAAACAAAAGTTTTGATTCCTAATCACCTGCAAGCCAGTGATCTTGAAGAAAAGAATGAAACTAAATTTATTAGCCTGGATAATTAGACTTAATTAAGCATGAAAGATGGAATCCCTTCATAAAGCTTGAGTTGAGAATCCGAGCTTTGGAATCAAATTTTCGAACCCAGTTTCGTGTAACCTCAAGTGGCTTTTGATAAGAGAAAAAAATAGTTGAGGCATATACTACTCACATGATACTTTGCACAACAATTTGCACAAAATGTTTAGGCGGCACCAGGGATGGAGCCAGAAATTTACCTTAGGCCATCTCTAGTGCATTACCTAAAAAATGCTCTCTAAAGTGTACACCTAAGCACATGTGGGACCCTATTTTTTTTGCTAAGAACTTAGTTAGTTAACTAAAAAGAAATTCACTTTAATGGGGCTCCCTAAAAATGCTCCCTAAAGTGTATGTGAGACCCATTTAAGTGGGCTTCTATAACCAAAAAAATAATGGTAGATTAGATGTTATAAATGCCATCAACTTTCTCTCTCCTCTTTCTCTCTATCTCTCTCCTCTTTCTCTCTCCTTAAGTCCCTCCCCAAATTTAGGTAGTCACTTAGGGCACTTTAGGTAGTGAGGGGTGCCACCTAGGATTTTAGGGAGCCA
This sequence comes from Vaccinium darrowii, assembly GCA_020921065.1. Taxonomy (NCBI): domain Eukaryota; kingdom Viridiplantae; phylum Streptophyta; class Magnoliopsida; order Ericales; family Ericaceae; genus Vaccinium; species Vaccinium darrowii. The sequence goes on from CM037155.1 coordinate 13,771,008, forward strand.
ACTTTTGTGCACTAGAGACCATTTTTTGAAGTTTTTCTTAGTTAACTAGTTAGGGCACTTTAGGTAGTGATTTTAGGTAATGCACTAGAGATGCCCTTAGTGGTGGCAAACTTATATATTAGAAAATTGAACCCTAAATGAAGTACTAAAATCTATAATAAATGATGTTTCTCGTTTATTATATGCACGCATTACTGCTTGTGGACACACTCATATCGCTTGAAATTGTGTTTTCCTTTCTTCAATTTCCTCTTAGCTTTCTTCCCTTTTGTGTTGATACACATTAATACAAACTAAGTCTGCATAAAAGCCAAGTTTGAAGATTAGTGTTTCTTAATATAAACCTCATAATTCCTTAGCCCATTAAATTTGGCTTTGGACTATTTATTGAGCCTCCCTTATTCCAAAAGAAAATATGAGGAATAAATATTTTAATATAACAAAAGAACAATGAAAAAAAAAATCTACTCGTGACTGACCTATATTATTATATTTTATTTTAATAGAATAATAGATTTAAAAAAATTCTTGTGGTGGCGATCGCCACCACTTGTTCCCCCTTGGCTCCATCCCTGGGCAGTACTGTATTATTGCACGTCCTAGACTCCTAGTGATTCAGTGGCACACGAGCATGTTGTGCATATTGTACAAATTGAAAAATATGCAAAAATGTCGATATATTAGAGAGCAATGTTAGATACCCAAAAATGAAATTAGTGGTTCAAATTCACTTGAATATTTATAACTATATTTTTTGGGGTATTTTTCTGATTATCTATTCCGGGTACTTGTCAATTTCTTATGTTAAAAGCCCACGGGACGACTCCGTAGGTCTGTTGACCACGGGATAAAAAGCCCACTTTTTGTTGAGAGAAAAAAGGCCCACTTTTTCATTGGGTTAACAGCTAAAAAGAGCCTGAAGTATTGGGTCAAAACATAACTGATAGCCCAACTTTATTTTCATGGATTTTGGCCTGGTTGGGTTGGCAGTATCACAAATACTTGATGATGCATTAGTACGTATTTACACCCAATCATCCAATAAAAGTGAATGACAATATCGTGTGGTACTCCTTGCTAAAAAATCACCTCCACACTAGGTGAGTTACACTTTATCTGCCAATTACCAAATAAACATAAACGATAATATCCTTACTAGATAATTCGTCGCTAGGTAAATGGTTGAGGGTACCACGTAGGCAACGCCGTATAGACAGAATAATTACTCTCTATTTATCCTATATATGTTCCTTTATCAGCCAAACCATGGGGTGTTTTTCTTTTTTTATTTGGAAAGGAAGAGTTTCCCCAAAACATCGAGGAAAGATAATGAAGTGCTTAGATTCACAAGGAAGAGACATTTCTCTTTTCTGGAAGTTTTCGGTAGAACTTCTCATGTATCTGTTTGTACCATAATTTTTAATTTTTGACACGTGGCAATAATTTTGGCCAAAGGGATTTTTAATTTGAATTCGGATTTATCCCTAAGCCGAATTCCCTACAATTTAGGAGATAATGCATCTTTTTGAAAATGATAAGGTGGTTACCTAAATTGTAGGAAGCAAGTTTATCCTATTATTTTTTCCAAGAGGCCAAAATTAACATGTGATAATTAGATAAAATCACAAATAGTTAATTTCGGCCATATGGGACATTTGTAAGCACAATATCTCCTAGGAGATCCTTCCAAAGTGCTAGAAGATATCATGGATATCTTCTGCCAAATCTGATGATATCTTCTGGAACGGACATCTTCTGCCATGTCAGCACTATATCTTCTGGTACGAATATCTTCTGCCACGTGGCGATATGTGAGAGCATCAGACATTCTTTCAAATGCATGAAGCTTAAATCAAGGAAAGTGGGTAGTTATTGCCACGTGGGATAAAAGCCTCCAAGAAGTTAGTTACCACTTTTTATGGGAAGTGGTTAGTAAACTGATTCCTAGATTTCAGGAGATACGGCTGAGGCTATGGCAAGTTGTCCCACATTTTGCACATGTTGTGGTAGTTATGGAAGTAGTGGGACACTTGGCGGCTTAGGAGTTAATTTCAGGAGCTAATAAAAAGGGATGACCAAGTCAAAGGGACACTTGGCAGCTCTAGAGAAGATTTCTGAAGAAAGTGGGCAGAAGATGTGCTTAGTGGGTCCGAAAATCTTCTGAACCATTCATAGGCAAATGATGCCTATAATTGGTTTTTATCTAAAGCAAGATGATAACGGCCGGAATTAACATGTGCTAATTGTATTGAGAACATGGGTAGGTATTTTCGGCCAACTAAAGGACACGTCACCTCCTCATGCATTTTTCAAGAAGATACCGAAGTGGATGCAAGTCATGGGCATAATGGCTAGAGGTCATTGGCGGTTACATCTGGAAGTTACAATTGGACCCGGAGGCTATAAATATAAACCTTTGTGCAACATTGCGGAGGTTCCAACACCAACAACGCTCACAGCAGCAAAGTAAATTTAGTTTTTATCTCCTAACTCTCGCAGTTAGTCGATCGATCCCCTCTCCTATGTCTATCTTCTACTTCTCCTCCGTTCTTTCCTCTCCCTCCTCTGAATTCTCTTCCTCTTCTATGTAATTTTCTTCAGTTGTGGAAGTCCTTGTTCAAGGCCCCCACGAACCGTTGTAACTTTAGTTCGAGTTTCTCAATTGCTTGAAAGAAGTTAGTCAGTATATTCAGGCGCTTTTCTACATTTCTCTTGGAGATCCGTATCTCCTGGCACGCCCTCGCATCTTCTACACCACCCGGTGTTGACCACCCCCCGTTTCTCCTGTCCTTGGAGGAATCGGTGGCAACAGTATCATAACATTTTTACCGAGGCTAATTCTGAAAATCGGCCTTATTAACCAAGAAAAATAGTGGTAAACTTCTAACAATGTCCCGGCAGTGTTGCTTGATGAAAGAAGCTGATCTGGGTGGTTCAGCTGGGACTCGTTGCACCAGTTTATTCCTTAGATTGTACCTGTCTCTTCTTTATTCGGATTCGGATGAAGGTTAGTGGCAAAGTATGTGGTGACCGGTACTAAGGCTACATTCTTTTGTCTTTTCGTGTAAATGACTTTTCGTAATATTTTGTTTAGCTTTTCATCATAATTTTTGAGATTAATCATTCGTATCAACAATCGAAATAAAAATGTAAAAATGTGGACCGAAATTGAAAAAAAAATCATATAAGATAACACTTTAGACAATAAGACAATTGTATAGTACTTTTTTTCGTTTTTTATGAACTTTTTTTTTCTTTTTTTTTTTTAGTTCATTTTTATATGTTTAGATTCCTCTCGTTAAGACGAATGACTAATCCAAGAAATATATCACAATTCTAACAAAAAATTAGAAAAGACGAACAAAAAGCAAAAAACAAAAAGACAAAAGAACGGAGAGGCGAGATTAGACTCGTGCGAGTTTGGGAAGAGAACAATCAAGGATGCAATATATTTTGAAGCCCACTCAAATTTTGGAACCATCTGCGGAGGACTCTATGGGTATTCATTCTCTTTTCCATGAGACCCATGAGGTTGAGCTAGTGGAGAAGTCGAAAAGCCTTGAGGAGTTTTCTGAGGTCTATTCGGATGACTCTATTCTGATAGCTAAGGCAGTTTTAGGGAGAACTGATTTTGATGACAGTGATCTTGTCTCAAACAAACATCTTTTTATGTATGTGGAGCACAAGCGCCAAAAGAAGTCACACAAGGCCAAGAAAGGAAGCTCGTTTAAAGAAAAGGTTAGTAGCAACATTCATAAGAGGAATTCGATTTTAGTCAAGGAAGCCCGGGAGAACATGAAGATGGGTGTTCGCTTTGGAGTAAAATTTCATGGGAGGGAGAGTTTTAACATTAAAAAGCTTTTAGAATTGCAGGGAATCGATATTTCTGAACAGGTTATTAAAGCGGAAATTAAAGCTCTCGACTTATTGGAGGGTGATGCCTCATTTTCTACGGAGTTCTGATCCGCTTCTTGTCTGGTGTTGGGAGATCTTAGATGGCCTCTCTGGTTGTGTTCGATATTTCTGTTTTTGCTTGCTCTTGGGTGGCTTAGGGGTTTGAGCATTTAGGTCGTTTCTTTATTGGCCGTAGTTTTTGTGGTGGTAGTTTTAGGTTTTTGGCTCGGGTGTTGGTTGGTATCTTACCACCCTTCTTGTTCCTTGTTTTTCTCCCTTTTGGGACCTTGGCGTTTTCAGTCTCGGGTCCCTTTAATTTTTGTAATTCGTTTATAAAGATTAATAAATTCTTTGCTTAGAAAAAAAAAAAATGGAGATAGAACATGTGCCCGACGCTAGTATAGCCAGAATCGTTTTCAATCAAATTCTTGAAACTGTTTACAATTAATGTACTTAGGTTGTACTCTAATCTAAGATCAAACAAATGAATCGAAGCACAATTAAAGAATAAAAGAAGATACAAAATCGAGCGATTTCGAAGTCGATAATCACATCAAACCGCCACTGTAAGGGACTCCAGTGGACGGCATCCACATATCTCCCGATACAAAGTTTGAAACAGTGAAATTAACCGCATCTACCGCGCTTATTACGTGAGAACTGGGCCATGCAACTCTGAAAGTCGTCTGTGAACCCGGACCATTATCATCGTACTCTGCATAGTACAATGTATTAAGAGCAAAATCCCCGGACCAAGCCACCCAACCGGCTGGATCCACCAAGCTATCCATAAAAGACTGCATATAAATAGTCCGCGAATATTCCTTCCACGGCCTACCCAAAAACGTCCGGACGGTGCCAGTGCTCGGAGCCAAGTCGGCGGCTGCGGTGATACGACAACCCTGTATCGAAATACCCGTGTTCTGATTCACATCGGTCCTGCCCTGCGCGGTGATGGTGTTGTACTGGCCGTCCATTGGAAGCCGCGGATAGATATTGCAGTTTTGGAAAACAACCGCCGCGTTTCGATCCAAAGATGAAATCGACGGTGCCGTAGATATCGCAGTCCTTGTAGAATTGCCTGAGGGAGTGTGTGTACAAGGTGTCTTGGTAACCTTCGAAACTGCAGCTGTAGAAAGCCGATAAATCGGCTCCTTTTCGGAGCGCTATGGCTTGGTACTTTGCTGCTCCTGCTGTGTTCTGGAATGTTATGTTTACTGCTACAAATCCTTGTCCAACCACAGCTGCAATCAAAGTATTCATGAGAATAGAAACCTTAATTACTATTCTTTAAAATAGTTGATACTGTTGATATTTTTCTTATGTTTAATTAGGTTTTCGTAGTTCTTCGTTACTATTTCTTGGTATTAATCATTCGTCGGCATGAGAAAAATCGAAAAAGTATAAAAATACAGATAGAAGTTGTTAAAAAAAAGTTTAGAAGTACATCTTTTTTCAATTACTTTGCTCGTAAGTGAAATTTTTTTCTCCCTTTTAGTGACCATTTTTACATTTTGGATTCCAAATCTAATAAAATAACACAAATATTAAAAAAGAGAAATCAAATAAAAGAAAAAAAAAGATAAATATGTGAAATTTTTAAGGGAAACATGCCCTTGTACAGTTGTACTTGTGAACTGGTTGAAATAATTTACTGTAAATGCAGAGTAATGAGCTATATGTATTTTTTATATATAAGAGAACATGTGTGATTGTGATAGTTGATTATTAAAATTGCAAGTCACATGGAATCTTAATTATCAGAACAAAGTTTGTTTTGCACACAAAGAAATTGTCTGTCCCCAAAAATGTGTCAGCAAAATCCATGGAAATTTACCGCAAAATTTCCAATATACTTTTGACTGCGTGATTGTGCTTATTTCGATATTTTCATCACATTTAGCAAAGATAAAATGTAGCAAAATAGATCTTATTGCGGAGATTGATTGAGAATCTCGGGCCATCCCGATCACAATCCCAATTGTGAAATGTGGAAAATTTTCGAAAGATTAATCCGAAACCCGAGAATGTATGTGTAACATGGGAACGATGAGTAACAACTTAATTTAGAAACGGAGGATGCCATGCGATATTAGTTATGTACTCCGCGTAACCCTATTATTGAATTTGATCTAGTTATGATTTTTTTTTTTATTAGATTTAGAGGGTCAAGACTTCATGGAGAATCTCTTGTAATAATAATTTAAAGAAAAAAAAATGCAAAATAAGATTTAGACTTGGAAGTGAATCCAATGCTAAAAGTCAGCTTACCAAATGTAGCAGAATTAAACGTGGTCCAACCATCCACCGCGCTTCTGCTCCCGGTGATAATAGTCTGGCCAATGCCATCCCCAATCATCATCAAGTTTGTCTGGCTCTTGCCAATTGAAACATACTCTTGATAAACTCCGGCCACCACATAAATCACAAAGTAACCACCCCCGGGGGCCATGTCGTTTGGCGCGGCCGCCACCGCATCTCCTATAGTAGTGAAATCCCCGGTCCCGTCTTGTCTCACAACCACCATTTGGTTCACATTCACATATTCCCCACTTTGAAGAAGTTTCCTACCCCTCACCCCGGCCGGCTCGTTAATCTTTTCTTTACGGCTCGGTATTTTCAAACGCGAGTGAGCCTTTCGATTAAATAAGAGATTTCTCTCTTGTAGCCATCGGCCATTTGTCGCGTCGGGCACCCAACCTTGCTTGAAAAGCGCTAAGGACACGCTATATTGCATGTTTTCGTCGCTAAAAGGGCCTACAAGGGCTTTTTGGATATCCGACGTAGTTGACGATTGAATCCCATCCCAACAAGTTTGGTGGTTAGTCAAAACAGCACTTAGCAACGTATGCATGTCCACGGCTTGCGAATTCGGAAGGGTATCGGTGGGATCGACATTTTGAATAGCGGTGGACAAGAAATCGATGTTTAAGTTTATGAGGGAGTTGCAGTCTCCTAGAGCGCGGATGTCAGTTTCAGACAATGCATACGGATTTTCGAGGTAGGATTCAACAAGAGAGAGTAAATTTCTCGTCGTATCTAAAGACCGGCAAAGGGAATACCGGCCGTAGTCGCAAACGGAGGAGAAATTGTTGTTGGTTGAGAATATGGATGTGCAGAATGAAGGGAAAAGGGTGGAATTGCAAACTTCTTGTGAAGCTGGTGGTGTTGATGGGTAATAAGAGTAATATGCTAGGGAGGGAGAGGGGAAATAGAGTGTAATGACAAAGATTGAGAAAATGATGAGAGTACTGGAATGCATGGCAATGGAAGCCATGTTTCCCAGACTAGGTTGTTACAACATTAATGTGGTGTGGGGAAGCCTATATTTATACTATTAGCACTGTTTATTTATGCACACAAAGTGATTGGATGAGTTCTAACAAATGTTTTTTATAATCAGGTGTCCGGACCGGCATAAGCATGTCTCGACTAAACTCCCATAATGGAGGTTCTATTTAAAGCCGGAGCAGGGCTCTGTATGAACTAGTCCCAAATAAGACGATAATACCCGAGAAATTTCTAATCCAAATTTAAGAAAGAGCGTACTCCTAAGTCTCGAATTTTGACCACTAGGCTAACCTGCTGGGATGAGCTTAAAAAATGTTGAGTCAACTTCTTTGAATCCATAAAACTGCGTTGATTTTATAACCAAGAGTTCGGACCGGCATAAGCATGTCTCGACTAAACTTAAGGGACCAATTTCACCCTCCCATAACAGAGGTTCTTATAAAGCCAGAGCAGGGCTCCGTATGAACTGGTCCCAAATAAGACGATAACACCCGAGAAATTTCCACTGAATGTCTATAGCGCCCTTTAAACCAAAGGTAACAATTCCCTTTCATGAAGCAGCGCCACGAGTCTTTGTTTGGCTTATGGTTACTGGAGTACAATCCAAGGATATCAAATTACTACTATAGAGTAATTTCCACACTGCTCCCACAATGCACTAGTACACACATTCATACAAAACAAAAATATAATAAAAAATCCAAATACCCAATTTAAAGTACTATTTCAATCCAAACATGATCGTAAATGTTTGTACTATTTCTTTTTAATACCAGGCAAATTTTACACCAAGTGCATGATAAATTGACTTCATAACTACCGTGCAATTGCGCATAGTTGTAAACAGAAAGAAAAACAAGCCAAAATATCATTACTAACAAGCAGATGAACATATGCAATGGAGAGTTTATAGCGTACCTTTCTTTACGGAAATGAACTATATAATGAGAGCCAACTTACTGTAACCAGATGATCCGAATTTAAGTGTAATCCCAATCGCGACTATCCACCTTCATCTTAAGGAAATCACCGAACCCAAAAATAAAAATATTGTCAATCGGAAATATTTTATTTAACATACCCCTTTTCCTACTCCGTTGTAAATCCAAAATGAAACCATATTGCTTCCTCCGAACTTCATTATTAACCCACTGTCGCCCATGCAAACTCCGAAAAACACAACTCCATAATTTAGAAATAATCATTTCCCTTAGAGACATCGCCAACGCCTGATACTGTCTTTAGATTGTTAGAAATCCGGTCTTTAAAAAATGTTGAAGGCGTCGTCTCCATAGAAAAATCTGAAATAATAAAATACATTCGAGGCACGTTGTAACAACGCTTTCCTTAAGACAGTATTTGCCCCCACCAATTCGAGTGAATTCGGTGTGCACCGGGTTAACAACAAATCCGCCTTCAAGATACAACGAAACCGAACTCGAGGTTCTTTCTGACTGCGTTTGCACAAACGAAGACAGACAGAATATCCGCTATGGGAGAAAAAGAGAACCAAGAACTGATATTTTGTTTCTAGAATAATAGAATATCAGTATGCCTAAAGATCTAAGAATATAGTGTGTGGAGAGAAAGTAATTCACTAAGGAATTTTTTCGGTATCCCAAATGACTTTACAAAGGCCCTATTTATACTTATAGGTACCCCTTTGTGAAAGATCATGTCTGTAGAAGACACCCATTAGAACAATCGTGTCTTATCAATAGACACTCCTTAGGAAGGGTCATGCCTCTTGGAGGCACCCTATTTATTGTATCTCTTCCTAATAGTCACATTCATTCTAATAAACACATCCCAATTTAAATGGGTGCGATAACCATTCGGTAAAGTCACAACTTTATGTGAAAAGGAGTTGCACCCTTTCATATAAACATCTCTCAACACCTTTTCATAAAAACCCCAAACTAAAATCATTTATTATTTTGAAAATCTCCAACATAAATTTCATCTGCCTGGACATGCTTATCGCTTGCTAAAACTGAATAACAACCCCTATTTTTATGGCGAGGCAGTTATACACACTATCTTGGTTGATAATGTATCCTTGATTTGATAGGAATATAATTGAGATATGCTCGACTTCAGTTGAACTTCTTACTTGAGGACATAATTAAGCTTCGTCGTTGATGTTCAACAATTCTTTGATGATCGTGGTATTTGAATTTACGATTGTGTTTTTCTCTATGAAAGTGAGACGTAATTAGGGAGTCCGAAATTCGATGGTCGTATTCGCCAATCTCAACCTAGTCATGCTTGTTGTGAGAGGAAAACACTAACATTTAGTAGCTTTTGATAGAGGGGATATAAAATGGAAAAGGGGGCCCATAATGCCTCTTCCGTGCTACAGGGGTGTAGTGTCAATATCAGTCATCCAAAAGTGTTTTTAATGGTCCAGATTTAGAATAAAACTTTTAGTCGGACCATGAATTGTTGTGATGGACGGCTGAGATGGGGACTACACGCATGGAAGGGGGAAGGGGTGCTACGAGGGACCCCGGACCCATATAAAATTCCCAAATTTCATATCCCGAGGCTCTGTCTGGATATTTAATCCCGTCCATAAGGGCAACCGCAGTACTAGTATTAAGATGAAAATAGAGTCAGCTTTTGCACAGTTAACAACAAAATTTGGTGAAATAGGTTGCAATCACTACAAGAGAAAACACATTTGGCGACCAAATTTGGCGACCAAATCAATTTTTGTCGCTGATTGTAGCACCTTTAGCGACCAAATTTTGTTTGTCGCCATATGCAATACTTTGGGCGACCAACCAACATTTGTCGCCTATGCAATGCCTTTGGCAACCAAATAAATTTTGGTCGCCTATGCGATGCCTTTGGCGACCAAATTTTTTTTTGTCGCCTATGCAATGCCTTTGGCGACCAAATTTTTTTTTTGTCGCCTATGCAATGCCTTTGGCGACCAAACATCGGCTTTGGTCGTGGAGACATATGGCGACCAAAAAATTTAGTCGCCGATGGTATATTTCGATAAAATAAAATAAAATAAAATAAAATACTTTTCAAAAATATATATATAATAAAATATAGTGCAATACATAATTTATGATAAATAATGTTATACATTTGGTAAAGTAAAAAGGAATATACGAAAAGATAATACATATATATTGTTTCTAACAAATGGAACATAAATGCATAGGTAGCCCAGTGGTTAGGTGTTGGGTAAAGAAGTGGGAGGTCGTGGGTTCAATTCCTGGCAGGCGCGCGCATGTGGCACATTAAATTTTTTTTTCGTATGAACTTTCGGCGACAAAATATTGGTCGCCGTATGGCTCCCCTTTGGCGACAAATGATTTTGGTCGCCGTATGGCTCCCCTTTGGCGACAAAATATTTTGGTCGCCGTATGGCTCCCATTTGGCGACAAAATATTTTGGTCGCCGTATGGCTCCCCTTTGGCGACCAACCTGATTTTTAGTCGGCATATACATTCCCAGACCATCTTTCGGCGACAAACTGGGCGACTAAAATATTGGTTGCCAAAGTATTAGGGCGACTAAAAACAACCCTTTGACGACAAATTTTTTGGTCGCGGAAAGCGATTTCTCTTGTGGTGAATAGTGTAGTTATGGTGAGAGTTAAAGTGGCAGGGTTTTATTTTTTTCTAAGGTCAGGTATACAATTATTGGTACGGGTAATGAGAGGGAGAAGGAGAGAGAGAGGGAGAAAGAGGAGAGAGGCAAACGTTTTGTGTCAGGAGACTTTTGTGACTGATTCCGAAAAGTGAAAATGGAGAGAGAGAAAGGGTGAATATGAAGAGTGAGAAATATGAGAGGCCCCACCTTTATTTGTATACATATATTTGTATGTGTACTTTTTATATTTTAACACCACCTTAACAACACTACTGCAACACTCATTACCTTAACAACATATTTTGTCATATTTTGTCATAACAACACATAAATGGGACCCACTTTTTACACTTTTGTGTCATATAACAACACATTTTTAACAACACGACTGCGGATGCCCTAATAAGGTAGCAAATGCCGGACTACAGGACCCACATCATTACATTTTTAATCCTACCCTCAAATACCTCAAACAAAAAGCCCTAGGTAAAGAACCCCAAGGGGTTGGCAAAGTCGTCTTGACTTAAGACTTAGGGGCTTGCTCCCACCTAAGGTCTCAGGTTCGATTCCGCTTGCCAATGAAACTCTTGGACCACTGGGGGTCATGCCTGGTCGTTACCTCCAAGGCCCCAGAATTAGTTGAGGCGCACACAAACTCAAGGCCGGCCCTAAGGTTTGGGTTGCCCAAGCCCGGCTCCAATCTTGGTTGCCCACTTCCGATTAAGTAAAAAAAAAAAGGGTTACATTGTACTATTTTAGCTTGAACAACATCAAAAAAATCACAATCAAAATGTAATCCTGTTTATTGAGCTTTATGATGAGCACAATCTGATTAAAAAAAAATTCTTGCCATGCAACTATAACTTGAACTCCTAATATTGGGTCTCCTACTTTGTCAAGAGTTCTTTTAAAAAAATAGAGAATACAAAAATTCAAACTAAAATTATACATAGATAAATGTAAGAAGATTGTAGGAGTTTGTTTTGAAGAAAATAAGAAAGTTTGCTTCATATTATAAATATGATTTATGATAAAATAATAATAAACGTGTTAACTCGCTCATTTTTTTAAAATTTTCCACCCTTGAGTGTTTTTTTTTTAAATCCAATATAAGAAAAAAAAAATCACTTCTACATTATTGTTGTGTTTGTTAAATGCAAAATTTTAAACCAAGTAATTGAGTACTGTGGTTTCATATGATTGTTGATTGGGAGAGAAAAAAAGAGTCATAAACAACAAAAATAGAAAGAAAAAAAAAATGGTAAAGAATGGCCTGCAGGGGGAATGTACTTTCCACGGAACCAAGCCGCCCCCTTGTGATGTCAATGGAAACTTTAACATATTTATATAATCAAAGTTTTTTTTTTCTTTTGGTTACCCCAGCCTGGGGGTTGCCCAAGCCCGGGGGCTTGCGGTGCTTACCCCTGGGCCGGCCCTGCACTAACTGGCCCGGACATCCGGTTATGCCCCCAAAAAAATGCCCTGGGTAAGACCTAATTAAGAGAAATAAACTACACGATGGTAAACTTGGCGTACGGTAAGAACTAACTGCCCATTTGTTTGGTAAGTAAGGTGCCCAGATATGGGATAACTCGGATATAGGATAACCAGAATAAGTGTTACAAGTTACAATTAAAGATTACAAGGAACCGAGGAAAAGGCATCGCAATAGGAGTAAACATCCCAATCATATTGGCACCCAAACACACAATAATCATATGCCTCCCCAGCCGAAACAGATACAATTGGTCAACAATATGTCAACCAAAAGAAAAAAGAGCAATACAGCGTACAACAGCCAAAAAACATGGCTCCAAAATCAATCAAGATCCAGGAGCAAACTGCCTAAGGTATACGAGGAAATGATCATTCAGCTTGGCTTTAGGAGTAATAGTAATATAGTTGTTACGTCCATTTATACTTGTTACGTTTATTTATTGTGTTACTTGAAGTTTGATACGCGTTTTTCTTGTTTTAGGACTTGGGAACACGAGCATAACTGGATAACCATTGGAGCAAAAGTGCAAAGCGAGATTTAATGTAGTGTCCAAGCAAGTCAAAGTAATGAGCCCAATTTATAAGGGGAAAAGGTTTGGAACATGAAATCAAAATATGAAAAAGAGCATGAGAACATATCCAATGGATGAGATCCATAGTGTACCGGATGGATCTCATCCGTTGGATATGCTTTCATGTTTTTCTTTATGTAGCAAGAAAGAGAATGGAGCCATACTCGGTGCATCGGTGGAGTAAACTACAAATTTGATTGGGCCATGAGAATTGGGTTTGCACGTGGGGCCATAGCTCATTAGTTTCTCCAGCTATGCTTCCAAGGAGTGATTGGTCACTCTTGGTTCGAGTTCTCCAATTAACATGATATATAGTATAGATTCTTAGGGGTCCACATTCAACTTTGATTGTATGACTTGGTAATTCATTAGTTTTATGAAAGTTTCCATACTTCCAATCCTCTTTTATGTGTTTGTATCTATGGTATCCAGCACTGTCATACGATGGGTATCAATGCTTCAGCATAAATTCTGCGATGATGATACGATATAAGACGGGTCGTGCCGTTGGTTAAGTCTAATGAGATGATTTGTGCTATGTTGAGGTCAGTGGTGGATCCAAGAAATTGATACAGAGGGGGCACAAATTGAGTTTACTTAGGAAACTTTTTCAAAATCAAAATTTATATGGTAATACAAAATCCAAATATTTCATCACTACGCCCAAAATCTATAAGCTATACTTAAAAGATGAAAGAAGGACAATAAAATAATTTCGTCCCTAAAACTTTTCATCCATGATTTTAAGTGAGTCTCTAATGTCCTCAATTGATCCATTTATCTCAAGATAGAAGCACTAACACTTGTACCAATAATTGCACAAACTATCACATATTGAATATGTGGGACCCACATATGAGTGGTAAGTCTCAAATATCCCATGTGAGAGAGTTTGTGCAATTGTTGGTTTAAGAGTTAGTGCCGGTAGAGAACCTGTTTATCAATAGATCAAATTAAAAGCATAAAAATCCTAACCATAAAAATTTCTAAATATAAAATAGGTTTGATTTTTAGATTATTGAAGGCACTACTATTAATTTATAAGAGTCATGGATGATATATCTAATATCTAGGGGTGTTCTAGTGATTAAACCTAACCATAAAAATCCTAACCATAAATTTGTGTAGATGAAATTAAAAGCATAAAAATCCTAACCATAAAAAATTCTAAATATAAAATAGGTTTGATTCAATACGCAAATTGTCTGTGTTGTCTTGCTTTCATATGCGTAAGAGGGTTTGAAAGAGTGATTTTAGATTATTGAAGGCACCAATATTAATTTACAAGAGTCATGGATGATATATCTAATATCTAGGGGTGTACGTTCTAGTAATTACAAAAAGTTTAGGGAGATCACTTGTCCACCCTAGACCCTTCGTTTTGTGGATTCGCCACTGGTTGAGGTAACATATATGGAAAATGAGTCTTGAGAATATTTTTAACGATTATCGATAAGAACCGCTACCTAAATGCTGGTCTGATTATATGTCGAGTGTGAACCCTAATCCCTTCTCTCTCATGTTTTCAAAGCCTTTATTGCTTTCTAGTTAACTTTAGTTTAATCATTCAAAACCCAAACTTTCATTCGTTCGAAGAATTAAATTAGAAATTGATTGATGATATAGTAACTTAGCTTTTTATTCCTTGTAGACGATTGGTAGGTCGTTTTTCACACCAAAAATAATTTATAAAACGAAATAATTACTACTACTTAAATGAATAGTGGTAAGTATTCCGAGTATCGTCCTCAGGGATTAAAGGCTAAGTTGCGAGTATTTCAATTGATTTCTAAATTAATTCGAGAAGAAGTGAGATGAGTTTGATCTCTAAAATTATCTAAATAATTAAAAGTAAGAAAGGTGATGAATTAAATAATTTGGAAAAGGGTCTTAGGGTTTCGAATCCACCCTAACTTCGCGACCGAGTAATTATATTAATTTAGAGAAATCAATTACCGAAACGACAAAAACTCGCTAAAAGTGACAACCCCTAGCGATATCGACAAGAAAATAGCATGTAATTGAAACCGGGCATAGCCTATCTTCGGTTGGCACGAATCGTCTTCGATTCTAAAACTAATTAATCTAGGCACGACTCGTCTTCCCTAGGCATAGACTATCCTAATTCACAATTCCACGCGCCAAGAAAATTGTTGCATAACTATGTATTTGCAATCGTAGAAAACAAACACATAACACTAGATAGGAAAAATAAGATTGAATCATAAAAATAAGTCTCAAAGTTATACAACCGTCGCTTCGATAATCAAAATCCAAAATTAACATAAAAACATAGTTACTTGGTTAGGGTTTCATCTACACCCTAAGAGAGATGTTTAGCCGGACATAGCTGTTGAAAGAAGCCGCAGCCTCTCTGTTACTCTATTGCCGTGATCTGTATATGTGTCCCCCCGGTCTCCAGCCCACTGCCTTCTTTTTATACTAATATACGCCGCACTTTGTGTCTTGTTTTCCAAGTCTATTGCTGTCCGTGGTGGGTTCTTCCCCCCGTAGAGCCCTAGCCGACTCCTTTGGTTATAATAAAATTAGGCTGCCGACAATTTCATTAGGAAGCCCATTAACCCCTGGTCCACTGTTGGTCTAATTAAATTCTTTCACAATTGCTTAGCCCATCAATACATGCATATGTTATAATGCCTCCCACCAATTTGTCAACCACGTGTACTGTAAGGAGTATAGTAATAAGGTCCAATTCCATGCCATGTTTGATCCACGGGCTTTACTTGATTTTATTTGACCACGGGCCTTGCTTCGACGCAGAGTTAAATTGGACTTCGCTTTTATTTCGTCAAGGCCTCCAAATATCTACAAAAACACGGAAACAAAACATTGTACTCTAAGTAATAATAAAAATGGACTTAACAAGAGTAAATTAGGGGCGCTTATGTGAACATTTTGCGCGCCTATCACACCCCCCAACTTACACTTTGCTAGTCCCTAGCAAAACAAAATCAATGCAACTAACGAAAAGAAACTAAAATTGATAACTCTTTTAAACCCCCGGGCGGCCCCGGTAGGACGAGTGAAGTCTCGTGAGGGTTTTCAGCAGTGATCACCCACAAAACACACAAGGAATTGGACACTCAAATACAACTCAAACCCAACCAACAACCTCTCAAAGTACTGCAACGACTGCCATGCAAGTCAAAGACAAGATGCTTTATTCATGGAAAGAGTTAAACAAGTGAATCTTCGTATCCAACCTAGCACAAAAATTAGCCTTCTCACCTACCATCGGATAGAGAATTATCACATAGCATGCGTGTAAGTGAGAACCACACATAGAAATTCACTAACCCCGAAAACAGTTCACACACTATCAATAGCCCGGTGTGTCTCTAAAAACTCACCCCTTCCCCTAACAATTAATCTCTCTTTTTTTCACTTTTTTTTTTTCCTCTTTTTTTTTTCTCTTTTTTTTTCTTTTGTGGTCGTGCAATGCCTGGGTCTATCGGGCTTTCTAGTTGACCCATGTAACGAGCTTTAGGTCGGTCATCCCCAAGCCAGATGGCCTTGGGGTACCAGGTTTAAAGAGACCCCTCGGACTTAATTGCTCGAGTCAAAAAGGCTTTAGGGAGAGACCCAAACTAACCACATTCAACCAATGCCTTCACAAGGTCTATCCATCTTTTAACGCGGACAACACGGTGGGAGCAAACCCCGATTGCCCGGTTACTCAATGAACGCCCGGATAAGCAATATCAATTTAGCACACAATGTAGGGAAGGGGTTCCAATTAGCCCGTGGGCACAATCAACTAACACCGAAATATCAATGATATGTGAACCAAATTCGAGGCCAGTTAATGATCAAAGTGGGACAGTGCGCGTGAAAAAGCATGAGCTCAAGTGATCAAACACTATCCAACTATAGATGATACGGGCTAAACAAGTGCTTTCTATCAACATCTCATTCACAAGCTTAAATCGATTCATGAACTCGTATCAAGACGTCAGCTCACATAACAATCATCACAACACTAATCCGCAGCAAATCAATCAAGAGTAAGTGCACTCAAGCATCCAAATTCCTTGCTTCACTTTATTTTATTTTTTTTATTTTCAATTTTTTTTATTTTTTTGTGAATTTTTCAGACTCTAAAAAGCATAAAAATAAAGTGATCCCTCCCCCCAACTTAAATCATTCAATGTCCTCATTGAAAGCGTGAACTAAAAGATAGGACAAGAAAGTAAAAGAGAGGAAAGGTATCACCTTGGTAGAGGAGAACAAATAGCAGGGTAAAAGATGGCGAGAGGGAGACCCCCCCAACTTGAAGCATAGTACCTGCAATTGTTAGCCTCGAAGACAACGACATAATAATAATAAAATAAAAACTAAAAAAAAATAATAATCCAAACTAGAAAAAGAAAGGACTCAAAGATGACACAAAACAATGAAATGACACTTGGGTTGCCTCCCAAGAAGCGCTAAGTTTCATGTCTTCAGCCAGACAAACCGAATGTTGCAATATATCAATCACCAGAAAATATGTTATCCGGTTTCAAGCAAGGATATAAAAGTGGTTTCTGCTCAACTCTCGGTGCCACCTCTATTAGACAGGAGGGAGAAAGATTAGGAAGTATAGGCCATGGCTCAATGAATGGGTCACTCCGCTGAAATTCATCTATGTGGGCTGTCGACTCAAGAGAATCATGGTCTGTGTCAATATCAACCTTATCTAAGCCCTCACGCACCAAATGCGTCTCCAAGGGATCCTTAAATCCAATGTTATTATGTGCCTCATCTACCAAGTTATCAACCATGTTAACCGCTTGATGAGGTTGTTCAGCGGCGTTGAAAACATTTAAGCGCAAGGTTTGGTTACCAAAGGAGACATCCATCGCCCCTGTCCTACAATGGATGCTAGCATTAGCTGTAGCTAAGAAGGGGCGACCGAGAATAATAGGTGTCTGCTTCTTAAGGTTATGCACCGGTTCCATGTCAAGGACTATGAAGTCTGCTGGAAAATAGAAATTTTCAACCTTGACAAGGACATCCTCGATAATACCACGTGGCACCTTGATCGACCTATCGGCTAATTGAAGGGTGACTGGCGTAGGCTTCAACTCACCAAGCCCAAACTGCTCATACAACGAATAAGGGAGTAAATTGACACTGGCTCCCAAGTCCAAGAGTGCTCGCTCGATAGAATGGTTACCAATAAAACAAGAGATAATTGGAGCACCTGGGTCCTTGAGCTTAGGAACAGTGTTATGCTGAATGATAGAGCTCACTTGCTCAGTAAGAAGGACCTTTTTGGACACATGGGTCCTCAGTTTGCGCTTTTGGGTGCACAGGTCCTTGAGAAATTTGGCATAGGAAGGGATTTGCTGAATGGCATCGAGAAGGGGAATGTTGATTTTCACTTGCTGAAACACCTCCATCATATTTTCCATGGTATTGCATTTTTTACTAAAAGGAGATGGAGAGTTAAGACATGTTGGGAATGGTGCCTTGGGGATATAAGATGGAGCCTCAGATGGCCCCTCATCAAATGTGGGCACTGGAATTGGCTCCTTCCCATTGAACTGTTTATCCACTTTTGACCCCTTAGTGACAGATGGAGACTCTTTCTCCTTTACTTTGACCTCCTCAGGTCGGGTCTCTAGTTCCCTCCCATTTCTAAGGGCGACAACTATTTTCGCTTGTTCGTGAACTTGCGAATTGTCAATGTGGTGCATCCCTCGTGGGTTAACCACTGGTTGGCTTGGTAACTTACCCTCCTCTCGACGGTTGAGAGCATTAGCTAGTTGACCTAATTGGGTCTCTATCTTGGCGATGGATTGAGAGTGGGAGTGAACCAATTGGAAATCAGCTCTCAATTGTTGGTTATCAGCTTTTAGATCAGCCAGGGCTTTCAACATTTGCTCTTTAAAAGATGGTGTTCATTGGGAGGATGAAGGAAGAGCAAGAGGTTGTTGGTATTGCTGTGGTGCGGAAGGCGCATGGTAGGCTTGATGATTGGATGTATTTGGATACGATGGCCTTGATGGTTGAGCAGAATGTTGCTCTTGCCCTTGCTCTCGCCATGAGAGTCTAGGATTGTCCCTCCAGCCAGGGTTGTAGGTGTTTGAAAATGGGTCATTCAATGGCCTACCAAACCCTTGCGCTGCGTTCACTTGCTCCTGAACAAACTCAGGAAATTGAGATGCCATGTGGCACTCACTCACATAATGGCCCGGGCTAGAGCATAATTGGCAGACTACCGCCACAGTAGGCGGAGGGGAAAAGTATGAGGGACCTTGGTTTAAAGATAGGAAAGTGTCAAGCTTACGGCTCAAGGCATCCACTTTCATGGATAGATCATTATATTGGCCCACCTCATAAAGGCCTCTCTGTTTGGAAGATGTAGATGCGGTCCTATCTGTGCGAGACGATGAGGCGTGGTGTCGTGAATTTTCTGCTAATTGCTCAAACAAAGACCAATTTTCATTCTCGTTCTTTAGCATAAATGTGCCTCCACATGAGGCATCCACCATTTGTCGGTTTGATTCAGATAGTCCATCATAGAAACTTTGGACTAACTGCCATTTAGGGACCGCATGGTGTGGACAGCTCCTATCAAGCTCTTTTAATCTCTCCCAACTCTCATGAAATTGTTCGCCCACGTGCTGAGAAAAGCTAGTGAGTTTTTGGCGAATCTCTTTCGTTTTGCCTATGGAAAAGAACTTTTTCAAAAACTCATTATACATTTGATCCCAAGAGGTGATGCTATTCGGTGCTAGTGTTTTAAACCAAGATTTGGCTTTATCTTTAAGTGAGAAGGGAAATAGCTTCAACTTAAGGGCATCATCAGTGAAGTTCAAAATTTTGACAGTGGAGCAAATCTCTACAAACTCATCCAAATGCTTATATGGGTCCTCGTGGTCAAGTCCATAAAATGATGGGAGAGTTTGAAGTAAACTGGGCTTGATTTCATATTGAGTTGCCGTAGTGGTGGGCAACATTATGCACGAGGGTGAGGTGTAGGTGGATGGGAGAAAGTGCTCCCTGATTGCTGGTGATTCCTCAACAGCCACTCTTCGTTCGTCACCCATTGTAATAAGTGTTGTGGTTGGGTTTGGACGTGTGAATGTTCGATTGGCTCTAAAAGTCCGTTCTATCTCTGGGTCTAAAGGAATTAAGTCTGGATGACAAGAACGGCGACCAAGCATATAATGCAAATTTTCCTAAAAAAAATATAAATAAAATAAAAATAAAATAAAATAAAATAAAATAACTCAAACCAAAGGAAATAAGAAAACTCACAGTGCCTAGAGAAAGTAAAAATTAGAATGATTGCGCTTGTGGCAGCAAATGGAATGCTTGTTTCTCCCTCGGTGCGCTGCAACTTCTCACTTCCTGTGTCTGCTAAAAAAAAATGCTAACAAAGAGAAAAAAGCAATTAACAAATGAGAATTAAAAATAAAATAAAATGAAATACCGAAACTAGGAATTAAAATAAAAATCACTTGAAACAATGCAATCGTGCTTTAAATCCCCGGCAACGGCGCCAAAATTTGGTAGGTCGTTTTTCACACCAAAAATAATTTATAAAACGAAATAATTACTACTACTTAAATGAATAGTGGTAAGTATTCCGAGTATCGTCCTCAGGGATTAAAGGCTAAGTTGCAAGTATTTCAATTGATTTCTAAATTAATTCGAGAAGAAGTGAGATGAGTTTGATCTCTAAAATTATCTAAATAATTAAAAGTAAGAAAGGTGATGAATTAAATAATTTGGAAAAGGGTCTTAGGGTTTCGAATCCACCCTAACTTCGCGACCGAGTAATTATATTAATTTAGAGAAATCAATTACCGAAACGACAAAAACTCGCTAAAAGTGACAACCCCTAGCGATATCGACAAGAAAATAGCATGTAATTGAAACCGGGCATAGCCTATCTTCGGTTGGCACAAATCGTCTTCGATTCTAAAACTAATTAATCTAGGCACGACTCGTCTTCCCTAGGCATAGACTATCCTAATTCACAATTCCACGCGCCAAGAAAATTGTTGCATAACTATGTATTTGCAATCGTAGAAAACAAACACATAACACTAGATAGGAAAAATAAGATTGAATCATAAAAATAAGTCTCAAAGTTATACAACCGTCGCTTCGATAATCAAAATCCAAAATTAACATAAAAACATAGTTACTTGGTTAGGGTTTCATCTACACCCTAAGAGAGATGTTTAGCCGGACATAGCTGTTGAAAGAAGCCGCAGCCTCTCTGTTACTCTATTGCCGTGATCTGTATATGTGTCCCCCCGGTCTCCAGCCCACTGCCTTCTTTTTATACTAATATACGCCGCACTTTGTGTCTTGTTTTCCAAGTCTATTGCTGTCCGTGGTGGGTTCTTCCCCCCGTAGAGCCCTAGCCGACTCCTTTGGTTATAATAAAATTAGGCTGCCGACAATTTCATTAGGAAGCCCATTAACCCCTGGTCCACTGTTGGTCTAATTAAATTCTTTCACAATTGCTTAGCCCATCAATACATGCATATGTTATAATGCCTCCCACCAATTTGTCAACCACGTGTACTGTAAGGAGTATAGTAATAAGGTCCAATTCCATGCCATGTTTGATCCACGGGCTTTACTTGATTTTATTTGACCACGGGCCTTGCTTCGACGCAGAGTTAAATTGGACTTCGCTTTTATTTCGTCAAGGCCTCCAAATATCTACAAAAACACGGAAACAAAACATTGTACTCTAAGTAATAATAAAAATGGACTTAACAAGAGTAAATTAGGGGCGCTTATGTGAACATTTTGCGCGCCTATCAACGATCTCAGACTTAATTACTATTCTACGGATTAATTGTTAATTCCTTTTTTTTTATCAATTTCTCTTTGGTATGTAAACGACAGACAAGACAATTACTAAGTAATTTGATGCATTATTTCGCTATTCACCATTCTTATCCACTCACATCAACCTCCCTCTAAGAAATCTAAATAAACTCCTTCTAAGCTTATCTGTCATTTTTAACTATATACTCTCTTTATACAATATTCACCCCTCATCAACTTTTTTTTCTTATTCCAAAACTTTATCCGCCCGACATATGGGTCGTAAGAGAACATGTTTGCCCATGCCAAGCCCTTAAGCTTAGTTGGGTAGCTGGTTTCAAGGAAAAATATTCAGTGATCTTGGAGCTTACCTCAATATTGTTTATTCAGTGATCTTGGCTTCCGTCCAGTTACTCGGGGTGGTGTTTATTTTTCACACTTTGGAGTATGTCTTCAGCTAGCAGAACGGTTTAGGAACTCACATCTCTATCTTTCTCGTCATTTATTGTTTGGATTTGGACTGAGAGATCACTTAATAACATTTGGACCTCTTCACTCATTGTCATTTGGTTTTGAGTTTCATATAAAGTAATTATATGGTATCCGAGCGGACCTATTTCATCCCAAATTTTGTAACGAACATTAAATTAATCAAGCCCACAGCCCACCGACAAACCCATAAAAGGCTGCACAATTATAGGACCTAAATGTGGCCACACGCGACAGACAAAATGCGGCTGCACATGAGGCTGTGTGTTAGATTAGTTATCCCACATTGCTTAGATATGGAATGGAAATTAATAATTTTTGAGACTTCTCCGCTCATAGTCAAATAATTTTGAGTTGGATAAAAAGTTTCCATAGTTTCCCTTCAAATTTTGTCTTATAAAGAGCACAAGATTTTTGCAGGAAACTTTTGCATTTGCTTTCTAAACATTTAAACTACTCCTTTTTTATTTACTTTTACTTCACTAAAAATTTTAAAAATATTTTTCATGCAATAACTTATTGGCAAATAAACAAACTCAGAGAATATTACATGTCCCATTTCAGAGACCTGTAATGTAACTGGAAATGGCAACAGATCTCTAGTCCGCAATTAGTTTCCTACCAAAAAAAGACTTGCGCGCCTTTATTTTTTCCAGGCCAACACGCAATTTACTGGGCAAAAGTTTACTTTCCCCGAACAAATTAATTTGGTCGGCTATAAGGACTATTATTGGCCACCAAAATATTTTTGCTCGGTAATAGTATAGATATTGGCAAGCAAATCTATTTAGTCGGGATTTTTACTCGGCAGTGTGAGTTGTTGTAGTGAGATGATCCCTCAGGCGTTGTTGTGTACTAGTTGGATGACACCATGTCATGCACCCATCCGGCCGGCCGTTGCATAAATGCACAGCTCGAATCAAATCTAACTCCATGTGAGAGTTATTGCTTGGATTTTGTCCAAGCTGTACATTCTCGCAATAAACTACCGGATAAAATGCATGGCACGGTGTTATGCACCTAGTACCTAGATTAGTGGGATACAACAAACAAATCATATTTGGATTTGGTAATTGGCCGTTTTATAACGAGAAAAGACAGCAAATTTCTCTCTTTTCATTCTCTTTCCACCCTGTCCCGCGAAAGCCAAAAAAATACCAAATTGAATAATCAGACAATTATTAAGAATGCAACGTCAAACATAATTGTGTCAACGTCAAACATAATTGTGTCAAGGCCCACATAATCTTGCATGAAAGAGAAATAAGTAAATAACACATCGACAATCCCACAAATTTGGTCAAATTTCAACACCTGGATCGAATGGATTCCCAGAAAATAAATAATCCAATGAGAAACCTCGGTGGACTTTGACGGTTCTCAGGAGCCACTTATTTTTTAGATTCTGAATTTTGAAGGGTGGATTATATTTTTATTCGCATTATAATCAGAATATGTCCCAAAAATAATGTTGGACAATGATTTGTAAAATAAATTATACAGAAGAATGGTGTACAAATTTTTAGTATATATAAAAAAAAAAGGAAATTGCTACAATACAGACCCATTAAAGTTGTGTATCATATATATTGTAGGTTCATATTGCGCCACTTCATTGGCAAACGTAATATTTTTTAGTGTTTCATAACTTTTCAGCAATATGATTGATTCGTAACATTTTCTATGATTCATAACATTTGGTGCGCCTCGTAACTTTTATACAAAAAATTTGTAACTTTTATTAAAGAAAATGATTTTCACACTCCCCATTTTAAATCCACACTCCCTTTTTTGTCTTTATTCACATGAATTTACAATAGTACCCTTGCATGTGTGAAAAAGGTGAATTGAAGAAGGACAATATTGTAAATTCATATGGATAAAGACAAAAAGGGAGTGTGGATTGTAAAATGAGGGGTGTTAAAATCATTTCCCTTTATTAATAAGAGGTAATCGATTCGTTTCTCTGATACTTACCCACCCAAAAAAAAAACCTCTCCGACTGTGATTGTCAAATTTTGCATTCTCGAGTTCATTTATAATGCATTTCACAATCTATGGCCAACAAGCAAAATGAAACAGCGACAATTCAAAATGGAGAATACTAATAGTATTAAAAATTGTACTTGCAAGTTGCAACAATTCTTGCATGAAGGGGTAGAATCCAAAAATCACTCCAATTTAAGGTTTTTGCTCTTTTTCACTCGCAAAAAGCACAAACACCAAAGAGTTACTCCTACGTGGTTTGGTCAAATTAAATACTTGCTGTTTGGTCGAAATACTTGCTCCACGGAGAAACACTCTTTTTTATATTCAAACAGAAATAATGGAGTCACACCCGTCGAAAAACACTCTCTTCACTCTCCGGTCTCTCTGCCTCGCTTCGGAGGTGTTTTTTTTTAATCCCTTGGGTATCTCCTTGTTTCAAGAAATATAGCTTATGAGTAATACGAGTAATTCCTAGCTCTCTCTCTCTCTCTCTCTCGGTGACATAATAATTTCTGGAAGTCAACCCGCCAACATAGCCCAAATGCTGAAATCGAAATTTTCTTTTTTGCAAATAGGTCATCATTGAAAAAAAAAAAGGGTGGGTCATGCCTTGGGAATAACCTTGTAATGAAAGAGGGGAAAAAAAAAAATTGCTACCCTACTCTTTTTTTAGTACATAGTGTAGGCATGTAAAATTTCTAGCCTATCACGAATCGCCACGTGTTCCTAAGGCACGCAGTTTGGCCAATTAAATGTTGCCAAGTGTCATAGGTCAAAATCAAATTTTCACGGACGAGCCAATTAAATGTTGCCAAGTGTCCGTAGATTAAAAGACCAAGCACGATAACTGGCCAATCAAATAATGCCACGTGTTTACAAGTCAAAAGTCAAAGACATGTGAAAGGACCAATCAGAAGGCGCCACATGTCAAAATGACACAGTAATTTATTTATCAAGTTTGGCCAATTAAATTATGCCACTTGGTGAAATAAATTACATATCTTATTATATATAATTATCTTTCCCAAAATAAATAAAAGAAAGATATTTATTATATTTTAATTATTTCCTTTAAATCAAACAAGGAAATAATTAAAGAGAAAGCTATAGAAAGAATTGTAATCTTGTCATAACTCTTCACCTCCCCATCCCTATAAATAGAAGTGCCCTCTCTCATATGCCACACACATCAAGACGTTGAAGCTTCCATCAGCTGTCAGAGCTCTGAAGCATCAAGCCTCCAAAGCCCTTCAGAATTCCTTGAAGTCAGAGAGACATCCAAGCTTCCATCAGCAAGCAGAGCTCTGAAGATTCAAGCATCCAAAGCCCTTCAGAACGCTTCAAGTCTTCATTAAACAAGACGGTTCTTCAAATCAAAGCTCAAAAGCTCTGAAGAAAATTCAAGCCACATCATCAATCTTTTTCCACAAGTTTCGGAGAAGATTCTGCCTTTTGATTCGAGATCAAGCTTCAAGCCCTCGTTTCAACATCCGAAGAGAAGAATCAGAGGATTATTTCTTTCATTAGAAATTACTACAGAGTTTGTAAAACCCTAAATTTTCATACATCAATAAAATTGATTTTGGTCAGCATTTTTCTGTCTTTTCCGCAGACTCGAAATTTGTGTGATACACATAGCTTCATTGTTTGACCTTTCCTCACATGCAAATATTGAAAGCAATAAAGAGAGAAAATAACAAATTGGCAAATGTCTTTTCTCTCAATTTCAGATCCGAGAGTTTCTCTGTGTTTTTTCTTCCTTATCCTTTCTCTCGGCTAATAGGGAAGCTAAGAAGGCCGTTAGTGAGGCTAAGTTGAGAGCCTACGATGATTTTTACGCTAGACTTGATAGTAAGGATGGAGAAAATAATATATATAAACTCGCCAAGCTAAGAGAAAGGAAAGCTAGAGACTTCTCTCAATTAAGTGTATAAAATGTAGTGATTCGGAGGTGTTGGTGAAAGATGAGGAGATCAAGGATAGATGGAAGATGTATTTCGAGAAGTTGTTAAATGAGAAACATGAAGCTTGCTTTGGTGAGGAGAAAGTTGATATCCCTAGCGAGAAAATAGAATACGAGTTCTATCGGAGGATACAAAAGTCCGATGTGGCCAAGGCTTTGAAGAGGATGAAACCGGGTAAGGCCTTAGGACCAGATGGTATCCTCATTGAAGTGTGGAGAAGCCTAGGTGACTTGGGGGTGACTTGGTTAACAAAATTGTTCAACAAGATTATTTTATCTAGGAGGATGCCCGACGAATGGAGGAGGAGTACCTTAGTACCTATCTACAAGAATAAAGGGGATATTCAAAGTTGCAACAACTATAGAGGTATTAAGTTGATGAGTCATACGATGAAGTTGTGGGAAAGAGTTATTGAGCATCGATTGAGGATGGTGATTACGGTGTCGAAGAAACAGTTTGGGTTCATGCCTGGGAGATCAACTATGGAAGCTATTTACCTACTAAGGAAATTGATAGAAAAACACGGGTCAACGAAGAAGGATCTCCATATGATTTTTATAGACCTGGAAAAGGCTTACGATAGGGTGCCTAGAGACATTATATGGTGGGTTCTGAAGAGAAAGGGAGAGACCAGAAGCTATATTGACGTAGTCAGAGACATGTATGAAGGTGCAGTCACTGCTGTTAGATCACCAGCAGAAGAAACGAGTGTATTTCCCATCACAGTAGGATTGCACCAAGGGTCAACCTTGAGCCCGTACCTGTTCGAGTTAGTTATGGATGAATTGACTAGGCAGATTCAGGAGGATATCCCATGGTGTATGTTGTTTGCAAATGATATTATCCTTGTAGATGAAACGGCTAGTGGTGTTAATACTAAATTAGAAATTTGGCAGGAAGCATTAGAGTCTAAGGGCTTTCGGATAAGTAGGAGTAAAACTGAGTATATGGTCTGCAAGTTTAGTGATACCAGAAGTGTGTATGAGGAAAGAGTGATGATCCAAGATCAGGAGATACCAAAGAGGGACCATTTTAGGTATGTAGGCTCTATTATTAGTCAAGATGGAGAGATTGCAGATGATGTGACTCATAGGATCCAAGTGGGATGGCTCAAGTGGAGAAGCGCTATTGGTGTATTGTGTGACAAGAATGTACCCACAAAATTGAAAGGAAAATTTTATAGAACTGCCATAAGACCAGTGATGCTTTACGGGACAGAATGCTGGCCTATTAAGAAACAGCAGGCGAACAAGATAAGTTTAGCGGAAATGAGAATGTTGAGGTGGATGTGTGGTAAGACTAGATGAGATAGGATTAGAAACGAAACCGTTCGCGAGATGGTAGCTGTAGCACCTATAGAGGAGAAGTTAAGGGAAAATAGGCTAAGGTGGTTTGGGCATGTCTATCATAGACCAGCGGATGCAGTAGTTAAGAGAGTGGATAGGATAGCTTTGGGTAGAAAGGCACAAGGGAGGGGAAGACCCAAATTGACATTAGATGCGGTGGTACGCAAAGATTTGAGTATACTAGGTTTAAGCGATGAAGCAGCACTTGACAGAGCTCAATGGAGAAAAAGGATTCTTATAGCCGACCCCAATTGATTGGGACATAAGGCTTGGTTTGGTTTGGTTTGGTTTATCCTTTCTCTCGGCTTCTCATTCATCATCGACGTGTCTTTTAAAGTTTCAACAATTAATAGTGATGGCTTTGGCAGCGATGATGGTCTAATGACAAGTAAGATCAGTTGAATCGACTTCTCGATTGGTTTATTTGGAGAGGGTGTCGTCGGTTCTGTGCTGAGGCGATGGCATGCAGAAAAGCCTTACAACTTGGAAAGTTCAGATTCACTTATGGTAGAACGGGGACTCGCAACATTTGATTTAGATTTTGGGTAGCAAAAGGTCTTGACCTATGGAAGTGGAAGTTGTCATTGAAGACATTCGCCGAGAAGTTGATTGGTTTAGGATTTCCGATTTTCTTTTTATTCATAGATCAGTAAATGTAGTTTTTTTTTTTTTTTCTAATGGGAAAACTGCCATCAGGCAATCGGCAAATGTAGTTGCCATCAATCAAGAAGGCTAGCTTCTCAAGCACAAATACCAAAATCTCGCAAACCTGAAGTTGCTAAAGTGTGCGCAACTATTGAATTCTATGTAGAACAATAATCATCTTCTTTTTTTGATATACTGTTATGCTCTTTTTTATGAATGAAAGTTTCCTAACACTTTTGACAAAAAAGAAACCTACCAACATAGTCCAAATGATGAAATCGAAATTTCTTGATAGCAAATGGGTCATGCCTTCAAATTTAAAAAAATAAAAATAAATAGTGGGTCTTGCTGTGGGAATAACCTTTAAAGAGAAAAAACAATAAAAAATTTGCTCCCCTATTGTACAGGAGAATAGTGTACAAATTTGTAATATTAAAAAGATGTGGTTCTTTGCTTATTTGATTGTACTTTATAACTCCAAGAGGGAGGTATAGAATTCAATCAAACTCTCTAAATTTTCCCGCCAACATCCGCCGATATATATCATACGGCAAAATAATAATTGTGTTCAAATCAAAAAGCCTCTTCGATTGACTGTAATTATTTGCATTCTCGAGTTCATTTATAATGCATTTTACAATCTATGGCAAACAAGCAAAATGAGAACAGCGCAATTCAAAATGGAGAATAACGTTGTACTTGCAAGTTGAAACAATACTTTCATAAAAGGGTAGAATTCAAAAATCACTCCAGTTTAAGTTTTTTGCATTTTTCACTCACGCACAAAGCATTAACATCAAAGAGTTACGTGGTGGTTAGGCCGAAACATACTTTCACTCATATATACAAACAGAAATAATATTGGAGTCACACCCGTCGGAAAACTCTCTCTCTCACACTCTCCGGTCTCTCTGCCCTGCTTCGGAGCTGTTTTTATTTTTTGTTATTATCCCTTGGGTATCTCCTAAGTTTCAAGAAAGGGTTAATAATTTACTTGCCCCTTAAACTATTTCATTTTTAGTTAATTCCCCCTTCAAGTACCAATTGAATTTACTTGCCCCTTCAACTATGTAAATGTTAGTTAATTGGTCGAATCCGTCCAAACTAACGGAAAAGGTAGGGAAAAAAAAAATCCAAACCATCTTAATTTTCTACTAATTGATGGGTAAAATAGACTTTTCCACCCAACCCTACTAAATTGTGTATTTGGGGGTAAATTAGCAACCCCAAATCCAACTCCTCAAACTAGTCGATCAAAGAGAGACTGAGAGACCAAAGGAATTGATCTTGAGAGCTCCAAAGAATCGATCAAAGAGAGACTAGATTGGTGACTCTGGATTGTGGGGAGATGGCATGGATCTTGAGAGCTCCAAAGGAATCAAAACCGAAATGTAAGTTTTTTTTTTTTTTCTTTTTCTATTGAGTTTGACACAACAGAGTGGTAGAAAATTGAGACCACTAATGAACGATTAAAATGGGTTTTTAAGCAAACAATTGAGAGCTCCAAAGGAATCTATTTCATATATATGATCGTTCTCTTTACGATTTTTTTTTTTTTTTGAATAATAATAGCTCCAAAGGATTCCACTTTGTATGTAATAATAGCTCCAAAGGAATCCACTTCCTCGCAGAGCCCCGAGAGAATGACTGTCGTAGCAGTTGGGTTGTGCTTGACAAACTTTGTGAAAGATGTAAATGTAGGAGTGAGAAAATGGGGAAAGATTTTTGGAGAAGAAGATGGGATTACATACATATACACATATATTGTTAGGTGAAAGACGTAAATGCCCTTCAAAAGCACCACTTAGGGTTTTTGTTAAGTTTTTCGTCCATGAATTGGATGGAAAGTGAGGGATTTAACCAATTAACTAACGTTTACATAGTTGAAGGGGCAAGTAAATTCAATTGGTGGTTGAAGGGGGATTTAAGTAAAAATTGAATAGTTTAAGGGGCAAGTAGATTATCAACTTCCAAGAAGGGAATTGATAATCGCACTCCAAAAATTGATGCAGGCACTCCAAGCTACAATGATTTTCCAAAACCACCCTTTTGCAAGTTCCAATTTTACTTCAAGCGCTCCAAAAGTTTTTTACTCTTAATTTTACTTCAGGCGCTCCTAAATTTTTTTACTTTTCTCCTCTACCTCCTTTGTTAACGAAAGAAGAAAAAATAGACGCCCACCCAAACCCTAACCTATAACAAAAACTCTATTGTAAATTGAGAACTTTAGATCGAGGATTCAAGTTCGAAAGGTAGTATTTTAGTTCTTTTCTTATTATTTTGTCGGGATTAATTTATGATTTGGTGGGTTTTGTGTCTTTTAAGAAGGGCGTGGTTTGGCTAAAATTTTTCGCCATCATCGCTTCACAAATCCAAATGAGAGGGGAACCAAACAGGGGGAAAAAAACATCGATGCGCTTTAATACATCACCACCACTACCACTGCAGGCATAAATGTCGGAAATTTTTGGATCTGAAAGCTGGTTCAAGCTCGTGATTATTTTTATTTCTTTTTTTAGTAGATTCTCCACGTCAAAACTTACCTTGGTATTCTGATATAAGGTTTCCTTGTTCTAGCTGTAAATTTTTTAAGGTTTCCATGTTCTATCTGTTAATTTTGTTGTGTAAATTTTTGAAGTTTTTCTAACCCAACTCTCTCTAACCTAACTTCTCTTGTAAGCCCTTTTTTTCAGCCAGCCGCCACTGCTCAGGGGGAGGCCAGTGGCCTCATGCCAGTCTCTTGAACACCGGCTCCCCTCCCCTCCCCCTGTTTTTTCTATTTTCTAAGCATTTTGATTAATCTCCCTCCCCAATCCATCCAGCCGCCGCGCCGATCGTTGATTTCTCCTGCTCCGATCTAACATGCAATAGCAGATTTTCATAGCTATGGACTATGATTGCTTCTGTCTTTACCATTTGGACTGCTAATGTTAATTGCTTCTGTTTTTTTCCATTTGGTTTTGGTTCAATTTTCTTTTTGGAGTGCCTTAGTAAATAAGAAGATAATTTAGGAGTGGAGAGTCTCCAATAATTTTTATATTTTCAAAAGGATAGTTTTGTAACTTCATTACATTTTGGAGTGCCTTCATAAAAAAAAAGAGCCCCAAAATCAGTTCCCTTCCAAGAAATACAGCTTATGAGTAATACTGATATAATAATTTGTGGAAGTCAACCTACCAACATAACCCAAATGCTGAAATCCAAATTTTCTTTTTTGCAAATGGGTCATCCTTGAGGGAAAAAAAAAAAGGTGGGTCTTGCCTTGGGAATAACCTTGTAATGAACTCTTTTTTTAGTTCATAGCTTCATTGTTTGACCTTTCCTCACATGCAAATATTGAAAGCAATGAAGAGAGAAAATAACAAATTGGCAAGAGTGTTTTCTCTTAATCTCATAGAGAGTTTCTCAAGGCCGGCCCAGGCCCAAGAGGTCTGGGCCTAGAACACTCTAAAAGACCTATTTTTTGGGACACTCTTTTATTTTTTTATAATAGGCCTGAGTAGGATTCTTTTACCCAATTAAAAAACAAATAAAGCCCACACAATTGAGGAAATGGCATTGAACTAATGGAGGCTAGGTCTTTATTTATAACGCTTAAATGGCCTCGAGTCTTCCCGAACACCTGATGTGGGACCAAGGGAATTAAGGGGGCAATGGGTTTTGCTTTAACTTTTCACTCTTCAGGCTAGAGTCCCACATCGAAAAAGTTGGATCAAGAAGCAATGATAGGTACACAACGAAAAGGCCGCTGCATAAGGCCACAATCGTTTTGGGGCCCTTCCCATTAAAAAAATAAATAATTCAGCGTGTTTTGAAATTTCGTTTCTTTTTTCTTCTGGGGTGGGAGACCCAAAAAAACATCATTTTGGGTCTTTGTGGCCCTTTGTTGTGGCCTCCTGTTGTGAACGTATCATTATTGATTCCATCCCCTCTATAAAACCAAGTCAGTGCAGCTACTATGCTCACTTCTTCTGCAACCACTGCCTAAGCTTGCCCGTGGCACATGTATACATGCCTAATAAGTATGTCATGGGTGTATTAAAAGTAATTTATTTAATATTCAGTAGTGGCTTGCGAGCCAACTCAAGCCGAGCATTTCAGAGCTTGGGCTCGGCTCAATAAAGAAATAAACCTAATATTAAGGCTCGACCAGGTTCATTTAAGTAGTGAACCGAGCTTGAACGAGCTCAAAACGAGCCGAGACATGAGCCGCTTGTGTACTCCTAGGACACATTTTTTAGGCTAGACCTCGGGTACTTCAAATAACTAGGCCGGCCCTGGATTTCTGTCTGTTTTTTCTTTTTGTCCTTTCTCTTGCAGCTGCTCATGCATCATCAACATGTCGTTTCCGGTTTCAACAATTAACAGTGGTGGCGATGTGGTCCAATGACAAATCAGATTTTGGTATTCGTACTTGAAAAGATAGACTTCTGGATCGATTATTGAATCCTCTGTGCAACAATAATCATCTTCTTTATATATGCTCCTTTTTATGAATGAAAGTTTCCTAACATGTTTGACAAAAAAGAAAACTACCAACATAGCCCAAATGATGAAATCAAAATTCTTGCAAATGGGTCATGCCTTAAAAAAAAAAAAAAAAAAGGGGTGGGCCTTGCCGTGGGAATAACCTTTATGTAAAAGAAAAAATATTTGCTACCCTAGCTCCATCGTTTGACCTTTCCATTCCGTTCCATTTAATATCCTTTTCTAAATGCAAATATTGAAAGCAATAACAATAGAAAATACCATACTTGGAAGTGTGCTGTCTGGTACAAAGAATCAAAGCTTATTGATCCGCTGCTATAACTTCACTAACTTGCAAAGAATATGTCTAACAGAATAACGTACAGTACCTTACCTTGGAATTGGGCTTTCTAATTCTTTTCAATCTATGCCCATCATTCTTTTTCCTATAATCACTTCAATTAACTAACAATAATCCATTAGTCAATCTAATTGCTTAATCCAGCCGAGAACTTGACACCGGTAGCAGGTAACCACGATACCCCATTAATGAACTGTCGGACGGTGAAGTAACTCGCCACGGAAGCATCGCGGATCATATGGTAACCAGGCCACTTTACCCGCCCGGTAAGCGACGCACCCGGCCCGTAGTTCCTGTACTCACCATACCACAATGTGCTAAGGGCAAAGTCCCCATTCCACTCTAGCCATCCTCTGGGCTGGACCAGCCCAGTCATGAAAGTGTTCATAAAGACCGTCCTTGAATACTGTTTCCAAGGCCGGCCCAAGTAAGTGGGCTGGGTCGCGTATACGTAGCTGTCTTGGATTGAGAACCCAGTGCTCTGGTGAGGGTCTTTTCTGCCTTGGGCTGTGATTGTGACCTTTTGGAGAGGAAGAGGGGTTCTTGTGAAAATCTTGCAATTTTGGAGGACCGCAGCACCATTTCCGAATATGAAGTCTACTGTGCCGTGAATGGAGCATTCACGGTAAAATTGGCGAAGAGAGTGGATGTAGAGAGTGTCTTGGTGTCCTTCCATGCTACAACGGTAGAAGGCCGATTGGTCATAGTCGACGCAGAGCGCAACAGCTTGGCGGTTTTTCGGCTCCGCCATGTTTCAGAAAGTCATGTCCCTTGCTATGAATCCTTTCCCAGAAACAGCTAGAAAAAAACAACACAATGTTTGAAAAAAGACAAGAAAAAAAGCTACAATACACGCCCTTATGTATATTTATTAGGGACTTACCAACGGCAGCTGTCCTAAATGTAGTCCAGCCTTGCATGAAATTCCTGTTCCCTGTGACCACAGTTTGGCCAATTCCATCCCCAACAAACATGATATAACTCTTCTTCTTCTTCATATCAATGTTCTCCTCATAAACTCCCTTCTTAATATAAATCACATACCTCCTATTACTATAACTCGGGGCTTCATAAACTGCCTCCGTAATCGACCGGTAATGCCCGGTCCCATCCAACGCCACGATCGCGTCTACGTGAATTCCGTTCGTGCTGGAAAGAAGATGATCTTTATCCCCCTCTGTCATCCATTTGGGGAAGTCCGAGCCCTCGTCGTTCCCAGTACTATTTCTTGATGGCTTGAATGGTAAACTATGTAATTGACTATATAAAATCAACACATTACCAATGAGTTGTGTTACTTGTGTTAGGCTTCCCCTGATAAATCTCTCCACGCGCCTGTCTGTGCCTTCGAACCCTTCCAGGCACGTGTCCTGGTTACTGAGCGCAGCGCTTAGCCACGCTTTTAAGTTGCCTTGAGATTGCGGGTCTTTTGAGCCAACTGATCGGATTTTGTTCAGCTCGGCTAAGGACGGCCAGTTCGGACACGGAGAAGTCCAGGAGTTCTTTGCAGTCCTGAATCGCGACTTGTTCCCGGAGACTGACAGATAAGCTGTTGAATTTCGTGACCATTGCGATGGCCTGTCTTGCCTCGGTCAGGGTGGCCTGAAGCGCGGCCTTGAGGACTGAGGTGGGGTCTCGATCTGTCGGTCCGAGTTTTCAAGCATGGCTTGGATTTTGGAGAGGCAAGAGGTTTGGTCTTCGATTTTGTTACACAGTTGTACAACCATGGGGTGTATGGCATGGTTCTGGCTTTGGTTAAGTGAATTTGTTGAATAGGAGAGGACCTGAATGAAAGGTAGGAGGATGAAAACAAGGAGAGAACTTGGCAATGCCATTGGTAATTCCAGGCTGTGATGTGGACATGAAATGAAAAGGAATCATGTGTGTTGTGGGCTTTTATAAGTGAAACAAATGGAAGTGTTGAGGTCTAATTACTCAGTGCTCTCGGAGTATAGCTACGTGATCAGGGGCGGATCCATGTTGTTGCAAGCTGGATTGAGATTTTCTACTTCTGTGTATATAAATTTTGGACATTTCGGTAATTTTGCCCCATATCTTATACTTTATTTTCTATAATTTGCCCCAAGTAACATAAAATAATTACAACCTTGCCCAAATGATTCTCACTGATTACCTCTGATCTTTTGGTTTAGAAACTTGACCCGCCAATAGTAAATGTTGTGTCCGCCCCTACACGTGATACTCCGAAACACTTCAACACCACACATTTTTGTGGGGTCCATGACAAAGTGTATGAACCCCACATAATTTTATGACATTAGAATTGTCCGGAGCACCACGTGACTATGCTCCGAGACAACTGAATAATTATTCATTGAGGAATTTGATTGGGATTGTTTGTTGCTAAAGGAAAGGGTTGGTTTTCTTACTTTTAACAGATGCCTTATTTTTTCCCTACGGAAAAGTTCTCTCAAGTTATGCTTCCTTGTGGTGTGGGCACCAGTGATATTCCCTCACATTATTTCTACCTTGTTGGTTAAGTAGTAGAATTCTTCTCCAGACTTGAGGGTTATGCTCCCTTTAGGCGGCTTACTTTACTGTTTACATAGGTTTAGCCTTTAAATCGTAGCCGTCCATTTCTTCATCCCCATTCGACAGTATTTGTTTCCAACGTACTAATACACGTTGCAGGGTGCCCACAATTCAGATTTGATCGGCAGCGGACGGTCTAGATTTGTTTGGACAAAATGTGATCAGAATCGTCCATTGTCCAACATGGACGGCCGTGATTGAACAACATGGATGGTGCTTAGAGACAGCATCCACCCCGGATCCCACAATTGGCCTTGGGCTATTGTCTCGAGTTTGGCCAATTGTTTTGCCTCCATTCGAGACACCTATTGTGGCGTGCCTAATAAGCGATGCCCATTACGGTTCATCAATTTGAAAGTACCGTAAAATAATTGCCAACAAGTATTAGACTTGATACATTGAAACAGCATCCAACACACATGGAGTTTTGACAAGCAAAGGTAACGTTGGTGGCCAGTTGGCTAGCAGAGGATTTTGCCAGAGGATCAATTACATTGCGAGAAGAAAACCTACACAAGTATTGCTACAAAAATTACTAGCAGTGGGCCTAATCCATAATTTCATGATTTCAGATCCGGACTTGCAAAATCTGAGGGGGTTTTTTCTACTATAAATCATCAAATTTTATATTAAAGATCGAACAGAACATAGAGCACCCTTAGCGAGGGAGCGAGCCTTTTCTAACAACATTTTTTACACACTTTTACAACATTGACAAATAACCTTAGAAGGTAAACTATCAAAATCTAACATAGGTTGGAGCAAGGGATGAGCAGATCCTGGATTCCAAACACTTTTAACGAACTCCAAGCAACCCATATGGATTGTAATCTCCAAGGCTCCCTGAGCATGGCGGCATCTTGGCGGCCACTCTCGGAGTCCAGCCTCTCGTAAGGAACGCAGTGGCGTAGCTCGTTTTTTTCTGGGTTGGCGGTAACAGCGGTTATACAAATCTAGTTTTCCCTCTCCTCCTACCCCATCCACTGTCATGTCTGTTTGATGGTTCGTCATTGGTCGCTTGCTCTCCCACCAACCTCATTGCTGGATGCTGTTGGTTTGTGGCCTAACAGCTTTGGAATGGCTGCCTCCTTTCCACTCTACCTTCGGGCAGCCATGGCTTCACCCGACCCACCAATTTCGGTGTTGGTCGCAATCGGTGTTGCGGCTTAATGGCAAAGGGGCGGGTGTTTTTGGCTGGCTTATGGTTTCGGTTTTGGAGGTTTTCTGGCGGTGGCTGTCAGTCAACGGGTGGTGGTGGTGGGTGTGGGCGGCAAGAGTTAGGGTGGCTAGGGTTTGTTGTTGTTATTGGGGTTTTATTGACTAATCTGTCCTTGGGCTTCTGGGTTGGTTGTCATTGTATATATTGGATATATGCCCTTTTTGGGTTAGGTCATTAGGTGTTTTGGGCTTTATCCATCAGGTAGTTTTGAGCCTTGTCCCATCAGGTTTTTAATTTCTCCAACTTTGGTTGGAGTCCCCTCCCCTCTCCCCCCATCTTAATGTACCCTTTGTCAAGATTCCTTCAATAAAACTTTTGCCTATCAAAAAAAAAAAAAAGGCCCCCTGAGCATGAGCCCCCTCCATTGCTTTGATCCCAGCCAAAATCTCCACCATAGCTGCCGATTGAGCTAAGACTCTTGTCATCTGCTGCTGCTACATTTCCATTCCGATCCAACAAAACCCAGGCAGATGCACCGCGCAATGATCCTGCAAACCAAGCCCACAACAAAATCGCCCCTCAAGAATCTAAAGGAAGCTCCCTAGTTCTCTCTGGATGGCCACCATTCTTATCCAACAACCCAAAGCTGTCTCCCATCCTGGAATATTCAGACACTTTCAAATAGCCCTTGAGCACCAAGAACGTGGAAAGAGCTTCCTCGACCGAACACCAAACACCTTTATACAAGACCATTCCTCGTACACCACATAATCCACATAGTACAGACAGAGTCCCAGATCGCATCCCTGTCCGGCGCCTTCCAGACCCACTCTGCAAACCAATCCTCCACCCTCATAGGCGAACCAGTACCAAAATCAAAGCCTAAATGGGATGCACGCCAGAATCTCTTTGCAAATTTGCACTCAAAAAACATATGTTCCAAAGTTTCCAAAGCTAAACTACAAACCAGACACAGCGGGTCAACAACCATGCCAGACACAGCGGGTCAACAACCATGCGCCTTTTCAAAAGGCCTTATTTCACTGCCAGAATTCGATAGCCAATTTCCCAAATAAAGAACAAAATTTGGGAGGGAAATTCAGAGCTCAAACCTTCCCCCACAAACCAGAGAAGGCGTGGTTGGAGTCCGCCACACGCAAATTTCCACTGAAAATGCAAAAAATAGGCCAATTTAACCAAGAAGCATCCATCTTCAGCTGGCTCCCAAAAAAGAAGATCTTAGCACTCCCCTTTTGCCACATATAATGCAGAGATTTTTTGCACCACTTCTTCTGGAAAGAGCACAGCAACCAACGGCATCCCCCCACCCACGGTCCATGAGGTTAGCAACCTCAAAATTGGTAAAACACTTATCCATATGCCGGCCCACACAAGGGTTACTAACACCTGGAATCCTTTGATCCCGAAAAGTATAGACTTTGTTACCATTCCCTACCCTCCATTTCAGACCCTTCAACAGCAAACATTTCCCCCAAATTCCGTTTCGCCATCCCCACGAACAACCAGCCTTGACTGAGGCCGACAGAAAATCAGACTTCACACGATACTTACCCAGCAAAACTTGGGCCAGAAGCGAACCAGG
Source organism: Vaccinium darrowii (assembly GCA_020921065.1). NCBI lineage: Eukaryota > Viridiplantae > Streptophyta > Magnoliopsida > Ericales > Ericaceae > Vaccinium > Vaccinium darrowii. The sequence continues at coordinate 13,809,252 of CM037155.1, forward strand.
TTCCTTCACCAAACGCCACACCACTTTCGCAAGAAGGGCCTGGTTGAAGCACGACAAATGCCTTAGACCCAAGCCACCCCTGCTCCAGTGCTCTTAGATTGACAACATAACGCCCATTGTTTCCAAACACCGGCCTCTTCCCCTCCAAAGCACAAAAACCAAGTAGCAATCCTCCTAACCTCCCTTAGAAAATATTCGGGAGCTCGAAAAACAGAAAGAAGATAAGAGGGTATAGCCAACATGAGATGCTTAACCAAAATCACCCGAGCGGCAAAGGACAAGAGAGGCGCCTTCCAACTGCTCAACTTACCCTTAATGCGACTCAGAGCTCTGGAAAACAAGCTGCCCTTACTAACAGGTAAATCCAGATTGCTACCAAAATAAATGCCCGGATTTAATACATGATGAACTCCAAAAATACGTTCAACGTAACACACATCAACCTCACACATATTAGGCTAACAAATAGCTCTGATTTCCCATAATTAATTCTTTGCCCAGCCAGGGCACAATAAAGATCCAGCAGCCATTTTAAACACCCGGCATGCTCTAAGTTTATATTCCACAAATAAAAAGCAATCATCAGCAAAAAGGAGATGATTAATCAGCGGAGAGCGCCTACTCACCGCAATACCCTTGCATATCCCGTTGGCCACCAGATTTGAAGCCCCTCCCATAAAAGCTTGAGCAACCAAAATGAACAAAAAGGGGGAAAGAGGATCACCCTGGCGAATCCCACAAATCGGGGTAAAGGTCTTGGACCAATTACTATTAACCATCACAGAAAACGATACAGTAGAAATGCATTGGTGAATCCAACCTACCCACATCTGACTGAAACACATAGCACTAATTACTGTTAGATAGCTTGATGTACTTTGTTGGGCCCATTTCCTATCACCTTAAGCTTTTGGAGAGTTGGTAACTTAACATGGTATCAGAGCTCGGGTTGCAAGAGGTCTTGGGTTCAAGTCTCTCTGTTTGTCCCAACGAATCTGGTCATACGCCTTGTTCACATCTAATTTAAGCGTGAAAAAAGGGCGCTTACCCTTCTTCCGATGAATATGCTCGATGATCTCATGCGCAATCAAAATATTATCAGAAATTAGTCTAGATGGAACAAAAGCATTCTGAAAATCAGATACCAGATCCTTCAGCATGCCCCGCAATCGGTTAACAAGCATTTTAGAGTTAAATAGAAGGAACTTTTGATAAAATGGGGAAAAATTGCCAAACTTGAATCTTTCCTGTTTGGATGACCCCTACCCACAAACATCACCACCACAGTTGCAAACAAATAAACATACTTTCTCATAGAAATGGTGGATATTACACCTCAAACAACAGGACTTCTTTCTCAGTCAATCTTTTGCAAAAGAATGGTGGTAACAAAGTTGCCTAGCAAATGAACCAATCCAATATATCTCAACTCAACGCCCTTAGGCTTGTCCATGGGCACGATAAGTTGGAAGCCAAAGAGAAATATTAACTAATCAACAACTGGCTGTAACACGCCCCAGTGTGTGTGAAGAAATACTCATAGAAATCCAGTTTAAAGCTGAATGCAATTAAACATACATATCTTGAAAGTTCCAAGCAAACATAAATACCAAAAAAGCACATCACAAAACAATCTGAAAAGGAGTTCATTACCTTTTCCTTTTCTTATTTCCAGAGAACTCACCTTTGTTGAAGCTTCGAAAATCATTTGTTGTCTCAGCAGTATTCTGCTTCTTCATACCTTTCCTTCCTCCAAACCCAAACTTGGAGTCCTTGAAATCCTTACCCTTCCTCTTTCCACCAGCTGCTCCTCCTCTCTTCCCCTTCCCACCAGTGCGATCAAAAGGAGCCACCCCCGGCCTCTTTTTATTAGACTTCTCAAACGATTTTCCATCTTCAAAGGTCAAACCCATTTCACCATCTTTGTCGCCTCCAGCAAACCCACTCTGTTGCCTCTGCTTCCTCCATTTCTTAACAGACTCGATCTCATCCTTTTTATTCTTGGCCCTCTCTTTCAGCTTTTGAGCCTGAACCTCTTTAGCTATTTTCTTGGACTCTCTAGCCTTCCTTCTCTCATCCGCCTCTTCAATCCTTCTCTTCTCTGCCAAAAGCCTGCCCTTGACTTTCACCATGTGAGAATCACTTTTCACCATGTCAGCGTAATAGTCGGGTGGCCTGAGAAAAGGGAGTTGCATCGATTGAAACTTCACAAAGGCTTGTCTTGTGCCTTCCAGTGCCTGCGTGTAAAAGGCAAGCTCACGCGCCAGGTCATCATTCACGTCCACCTTTTGCTCTTGACCGATGTCAAGGGAAAGCTTGTGTATCCATTCCACATTCTAAGAGGCCAACTGACGTCATCAAGTTTATCGAGGAGACCATCCGTGTTATATATGGAGGTTTTCGAAGGTTCTGTCAACTTCACATCTTCGTCTTCTGATCCAGATTCTGATTCAGAAACTTCCACATCAGGATTCTCCACCTCATCATCATTCATCATATCCTTGCCTAACCAAACACCAGGTCATTTTTAGAAAATCTAATAGGAGATATACAAGGAAAAATACTTTTTGCCATTACAGTGGGATCTAGAAGAAAGAAACTCAGTATGTTCGGAGATTTTTTCCTAGCATGTGTGCGTGAGTGAGTGACACCATTTATCCAGGAAAGTTTGTCCCCAAAAGACATGCAATCAACCATGTAATCAACCACATGCAATCAAGTAATGAGATATTGTACATTCATAGCATCTCCAGCTTGTACAATCAAGTTTAATAGGAAACAAACCCCAAAAGCATGTCTGCCATGTCAAGCATGTTGCAAAATGGAATGAAATGGCAAAGGAAAGCAAATAAACAACATGTGATGGAAATTATAAAACAACTTGGTGAAGTCATGCGATGGGCTAATAACATAAGTTGCATCCGACACCAATTTCATGTATGTAATTCAAAACGTACATAAGCATTGACAGAAATCAGGTAGAAATTTCACCTTAATCATATGAAAAGTAACATTTTCTATTTCAATCACGTTTTTAGAAGGCTTACATTTCTCAGAAGGAAAATACATAATATAATTCCTCAAGGAAGAGACTTCTTTTCTCTCATTAAAAATATTGCTTCAGTACAGGCAGAGGATGAGAGGAGCTAACAAATTTTCTGTTTATAGGAAGAAAATTGGTGCTCCTAACAAAATTCAGTCTTCTTGTTCAGGTTATCCCTGTATCCCTGAAGAGGAACAAGCACAAATAGTACTTACATTGATCTATTGTCTCCCTAACCATCAAACAGTCAAAATATATTAAAAGAGAAAAGCTTCCCACAAAGTTTTGGGTTTGGAGACATTTTCAGGTCAAAAACTACGTTCAATACACAACACAGCATAACATACCCAATTCTTTTCTTCTTTTGACTGATTTGTTAATTAAGGGACAAATGAGGGCATTGCCGCAAGGGTTTCTATGAAGGTAAGAGCTTTTCTCTCTAGAGCATCCATGGTGGCCAAACATGGTGGAGGCGGCAATATTGCGTGTACATCCTTCAGCCTTAGATTCCCTAGTCATGCCCATTACCTTTGATCTTCACAATTCCCTATGAGGTTTCGTTTACCCTTGTGCAGTTGTGCTTATAGGGTTTAAATCTATTAGTCTTTTTCCGTCCATGTGGTCTAGCCTAGCATTCTCCTACAATCCGAAGGCAATAGTTTTGGGTTGGTTTGTATCCCTATTCTCCATATCTTTTCCAATTTTGTTACCATAGCAAAGTGCCATGTCAGTCACTATTAAAGAATCTCCTTTTGACTTGTGAGTAATTGCCAAGAGCATCTCCAATTAAGCCCGATACCCCTATTTAAGAGAACCAAACAACTCCAACCATTCTCCATATTGGGTTTGTGAAATAGAGAACTACTTTGTGTCACTCTATTTTTGTCTCTAAACTTAGAGACGTTTAACAGGCTCATCTCTATATATGATTTTCATATTCAGAATACATTTAACTTCTAAGCTGTACATTCAATTATAGTGAAAATAGTACTGCTCTAAAAGACTTTGATGGTAACTTCAAAACAAGATCAAGACTCCATTTATTTAATCAAAGTTTAAGAAATGACAATCCAAATTTTGGAGGAAACTAGTAAAATGCTTGAGGTTTGAAGGGAAGTGGATGAATTTTTGGGGGAAATGGAGGAATGATAAGAGTGTTCGCAGATAAAGATAGATATAGATAGGAGATGGGACGAATACTGCATAACTGTATAACGACTTGTAAAAAGCAATTCTTTGATGCTCTAACCCGGCTATTTTTTACTTAGTGTCTGCACGCAATATCGGGCCAGAATGATATGGCCAGAATGTGCTTGCAAGGAAATCTCCAGTGCGGACTGGTCGGGTGTACATATAGTTATGGATATTGAGCTTCGCAGAGTATCTTCTTTATTTGTTAAAGAAATGCCCACAGTGAAAAATATTAAAATAAACATTTCTTTTGGTTTTTTCAGCACAGCATGTTCTTTTATCCCTGAGTTTTCTAATTTTCCAAGCACAGCAGAATGCCACAATCAAATCCGTTCCTTTGACTGCAGCACAACATACCAAAACGCACTACAAGAGAAAACTCTCATGATATGAAGGTTTAAGCTACACACACACACACGAAGAGAGAGAGAGAGAGAGAGAGAGAGAGAAGGGTACCTGTTCGATTGAAGATTACGGGCTGTTGATGACTCTGATCGCATACAAAGCCGAGGACAATTACCTCTTCTTCGTTTTCTGAATCAGGACACCCTAAACCCTAATTGCGTAGAAGTTGGGTACTCCCTTACGTCTGAGGACAATTACATAGAGAGCCCTAAAACTTGATGATTGCCGCAAATTATTCCCCTTACTTGTAGTTGTTTACAACCCAAACCCATATTATGACTTCTAATTTATAAATGTGCTATTTATTTTACTCAACTTCTCTAACGGGACCTACTGTATCTAATCCTTTGAACTTTTGTGAATTGTGAAGAATATTAGAACTTGGTCCATGTCACAAATTAATCCGTCTTAGTTGTTCTTTTTCTGGGTCAAATCTTAGATTTTTAATTTAACAACACTGCAACTCTCCATGTATACTACTCAACTTCTCTGACAGGACACTCTCTATATTTAACCCAGTAAGCAATCAAGTATTAGAAATATTCAATTACCCCATAAGATCACAATTCAAAACACGTTTACTAAGCACTAAATATAATTCAAACGTGGTAATATTATCATGTATTTAAATATATAGAATCAAGCCTAACCACTTTTTTTTTATTTATTTATACATCACTGGCCAACTCCGCTTGTAACCCGTTTACATCACGTCTAATAAAATTTTTACACCTAATAAAATAGTCCGAGTTTCAGGTGTGGGTATCCTCTTTCATACATGTGGGGTAAGCTAAAAAAAAATCCTGCCTATTTAGGACAGATCGATTTATGTCCTCTCAGTTTTTCGAGAAATTGGCACTCCCTAATCATTTGTAGCTTTCTTCCTCTGTAGCTGTTGGAGCTACGATTTTTTGCAATAAAGAGGATAATGCAATATGAGCCAAAATATGAGCTAATGATGCTGTCAAGTTTGAAGGGGTATTTCCTTTTTTCAAGGTAGAAAAGATGGGATGGACCTGTGGAGGGAAATGGTGGTTGTTGAAAGAGAAATAGAGAGAAGATTCAAGCCCGAATGGCTACTCCGGTTGGTTGGTGAGTTTGCTACCAACAGAATTAACCAGGGTTCGCTAGAAAGAATTTTATACTGAATTCTCTAGTCCCGGCGTGGATGCCTTTGATCGGACCGGGGAGTAGTTGAGGTGCACGTAAGTTGGTCCAGACACGCTGACCATCGAACCCCAAAAAACAGAAAAAGAAAGAGACTCAAATTCAGAGAATTTACAAGCATCTCTTTGCTTCAAAACTCTGATAACTCAATTCTCACTAAGATTTGGTCAATATCCATGCATACAATCAAATTTCTCAATCATCAACCCAAAGCTTTTGAGAGAACACAAGTCACTCAGTTTTCTTAAGTCTTTAACCATCAAATTCTTCTCATCACCGTATTGGGCTGAATTCTGCATCACAATCGACGGGCTCAGGACGGCTAAGAATGGCCTCCAAACTCTGCGCATATGCACTTGAAAACCCCATCAATGCCTGGAACACATGGGGTAGACTCATTCTTAGGTTGCTCAGAGTCATGGCCCTAGTCACCTGGGTCCAGTTCATATACTTGGCCTTCTCTTCATTCACTCGCTTTTTCAATGCCTCGATTTTAGCGCGCTTGAGTGTTAAGGGATGCTTAGGCGTCAAAGGGGAATTCGCATTGTCAATGTTTAAGTTCCCCGCGAGTTTCATCTCCATTTCAGACAGTGAGTTCAACTCCCTTTGTAATTTTTTCTCAAGCTTGTCAGTTTTTTTCCGCAGGGTGAGTTCTTCTTCCTGCTGCAAGACTATGGACTGGATTGCTGAGAGAAAGCTCTTAATTGCCTCTGATGCTACCTGTAAACAGGGCAGTGAAAAAAGAGATGCAACAAATTGCGTTTGAGAACTTGGTAGTGACTACCGAATCCACGCAAGGTCTATAACTCATAAAGCACAGAAAGAGTGGCTAAAGCAGATGAGGAATGGTTTTGTAAGTTGATTTCACATCCTGGGCATGGAAGAAGTGAGAGTGAAGAATGACATTTGCAGAGATCCCCAAATGAGAGAGTATTCAATTATCACATATCATATTAAATCTTGTTTAGTGAAGTTACTTCCACCAATGAACATCTTATTTTTCACATAAAATGCGTAGCAGATACTTCGAATCCATGAAACACAACAGCGTCACACAAGGTAAAAGGCAGTATCAAAGAACGACTGAAACTTACAAGTCGACATATTGAATACCGATGTCATAAACAAAATACTCTAGCTATAGATGTGGGACCATAAATCTGTGACCTGTGGGTTACGGGGGTTGGAAGAAACTGCTTGAAGTCTTAAAAAGAGCCTCGGGAGGTACACATACACACACACAGTCATCTAATTCTGCCTACATTTTCCCAGTCATAATAAATCGAGGCATAAATGATTTTGGTACTATACAGAAAGGAGCAAGAGCCATCTTTTGCTTTGTATAAGGAGGATATTGGTCTTTCAGGTTTAAACCACCTCTTCATGACATTCAAATTCTTGTAAACCAACATGTAAAGTTTTATAAACTGCGCATATTGTGCAAGTTTAAAATAAGCAGCATTTGCATTCACGGTCTATTCCAATCACAACAATCGTCTAGGTCCCAGCCTTCCAGGTAACATCAACCTCATTACTAGTACTCGACAGATCCATTCTTTTACATGCGGGACTAAAGTGGAGACACTGTAACACAGGTTGTAATTGGGTTGTTGAAAGTCCAATAACCAACATTGGTTTGAGCTCCTAGATTGAAAAGTTACAAAATAATTTCCACAATCTAAAGGATATGCACGAGTAAGATGATCCAATTCGAACCTGACATCCAAAATGAGGAAGCAAAGATAGGGAGAGGAGAAGAAATCACATACAAGAGCCACAACCCCACTGCAGATGAGCATAAATACCTTATCAGGGAGCCTGTCAAGGGCCAACTGCCATTCTTCACAAAGAGTATGCACTGCAGATGCGCTCACACTCCGCTGAGAGTCCTCCACAAAGCAATAGGTGAGTTTTATCCACCTGCAGAGGGCTCTTACATACTCTCCTTGAGATTTTACAAGTCTGTGGAAGCTATTGTACCAAGCCGTGACCTCGGTCTTTAGCTGAGAAGCAGCCTGACGATGATAATTAGTAGTGGGCTCCATGCTCTGCTGATTCATGAGATGACTCAACTGCTGGGATATATGATTCTGAACTTGATGGCCCTCGTATATTGTTCTCTACATACTCATTAGCCTGACAGTGTTCCAAACACAAGGGGAAAGAAAGGAGAAACTAAGAACCTCTAGAACGGGGCAGATTTATTACATGCCAACATAAGATGAGTACAAAAGGACAAACTAGAAATGGCCAAAGGTAGAAAGGGAATTTATGCCTTCAGCCAGTAAATATGAACCAAAATTGGCAAAATGGGAAAAGGAGGTTTAATTTCTTTTACTTTTTCTGTGGAATTTCAATATTATAATGTGGAATTACCCCAATATTTGTGAACAGAATCTCACGAGTGTCCTTAAGATATGCTATGGTTTCTATTAAGTCTCAATGAAATGTAGTCATTTCTTCACACTCGTGCCTGGCAATTATTTTCAGCAAATTACAATAACTTAGTCATCCCCCAGATTTTCTATCTATAAACAGCTTTAACAGTCCTAACAAATATACTCATTTAGCACACCAAACCAAGGATTAGTCCTAATAAATGTCCAGAACTGTACCCAGAAGTTACTGCGATAAGCTGGGGATGCAACTCTTCATCTATAAGCTTCGATATGGTTGAACACGACCTACTAATTGATTCTTTCAGACATACTATATTAGATTGCAAAATCTCAACACTTGATCGAGTTTTCTCTATCTTTGTGGAGTCTCGGTCTTCATCCTCTAGCTTTTGCAGGAGCAAGGATTTCCTCTCATGCTCCAATTTAGTGCTCTCTTCATCCTATGACACAATACAATGTTACTGCAAGATAAGTATAGGAACGAAAGAGGACAACAAGAAAGACAAAAGAAACAGAATACACAAGTACGCTTCCTTCCATCATAGCTTTTGGGATCATTGCTGCCAGGTGCACACTCTTAACCATCTCCAGTCTAAACTCTAAACAGTACATGAACCAGAAGATGTAATCGTTAAGTTATGCCTAATTGTTGTCACTGATATACATGGACTTTTAACCTATTTAAAGTTGAGCTGTTTAGTTTTCCTTCGAGTATCTATAAAATGCATTGAAGTGGTAAGAGTGGAACTTGTGAAACAAAAAAATGGAAACTAGATAACAAAAAGAAACAGTACACAGACTTCCAGGAAGTTCAATAAAGGATAGCAAGTAGAAGGTTGTCTTTTGCACAAGAGGATTCCCATGCCACATGAGCCTCTAACTATGAGACCAATTTGCATCAAAGAACCTTGCAACTACAGAGGTTTCAAGACAATCACTTTGCTAATTGGCCAAGCCTGTAAAACTTGAGGTTCCTGCCTTGCATGCATTGCCCAACCAACGTGAAAAATCCAAGAGCTACAAAACTTTATGACAAGTTCAGCATCGCACTTAATTTTATGAATGTTCACAACATACATGAAAGATCAGTAGTGAACGAGAATATATCTTTCTCTGGGATTTCATAACTTTTGAAATACCATAGATACCTTGATGTCCTTGTACAGCCTTTGATCTTCAGCATATAGCTTATCGAGCGTAACGGAATGAGCACCAGGGCGGCATGGCTCACTAGGACCACATAAATCTGGAGCACTTCTTGTACATTGATGTGATTTAGACGACCAACCCCACGAAAATGCATTGAAGACCTTTCCAGAACTGTATCTCCCACCTGTAAACAATACTTACTATAAGCTCCTAGATGATTGAATTGGAAGAGCAACTAAATGTCGATAAATGCGAATATAGGAAGGTAGTAGAGCTACATGTGATGCGTATGGAAGATAAAGTTAAACTCAAGATACATGGGACAAAATGGTGCATTGGGATGGCATTGGTGCCGATCAAAAAAATTATCGGAATAGGTTTCTTGAATACAACTGAGTTGAATTAACTTTTTCAAAATGGTAACTGTCACTACCAAAATAAATGCAGCTTCCATTCAGGGACCAGCAAGATGTCTATAGTATGGACTTGAAGGATATGGGTGCCAGTTCAAACCTATGGTATCTACGAACTTGCCTTTTACTGGGTTATGATTAGTTCTAATGACCAAGTAGGATGCAAGGAGACTTTTCGGCTCCATTCTCCTAAGGTCTTTTTATATTTTTGGATTTTCGTCTTTTGTTTATCTTTTCTGAATTTTTGCTAGACTTGCTCTATGTTTTTTGGATTAATCATCCGTCTCAACAAGAGGAGTCTAAAACAAAAAAATTGTGACCGAAAAAAAAATACTAAGGACAAAAAAAGTACCAAGCAGCTGTCCTTTTTGTGTCTTTAAGAACTTTTTCAATTTTGGTCCATATTGTTATACTTTCTGATTCTTCTCATCGATACGATACGAATGATTAATCTCAAAATTTATTACGAAAAGCTAAACAAAAAATTAGTAAAAGTAAAAAACACCCAAAAAAGTCATTTACCAAAAAGTCAGGAGAATGGAAAAGTTCCTAGATTGCTCAATAAACATGCAACAAGCTTATATCATGACCATATCCCAGACTCATCATGGGGATCAAATGTAATGACTAGGGAAGAAAAGTAACAGAATTACCAGAAAGGATAGAGAGAGAAAGAGAAAGAGAGAGATGAATCGAGAATTGTATTTCACGTCAAATTCAACATACATGTAAAAGAGGAACTTCCTCCTACTTATACTGTGGTTCCCTCTACTACTCTGTAACAAACTTCCTAACTAACTCTCCTTCATATTTCAAGAATTACAAACAACACCCTCAACTTGTATTACGTTTATTATCATAACATTCCCCACAGCTTGAAAATCAGCCTTGTCCTCAAGGCTGAAATTGAGGATACTTCTTCTGCATTTCAGAATAGTCAACCCATGTGGCATCCTCAGGAAAAGAGTTCAACCACTGGACCAACCATTGTACCACAGCCTTGTTACCACGCTTGACCATCCTCCTATCCAACACAGACATAGGTTCCAACTGAAATGTGCCTTCAGGCCCAACAGGTGGGAGAGAAGGTTGGGCTACTACATGAGCACCAAGCTTCTTTTTTAGTAAGGAAACATGGAAGACTGAGTGAATCTTAGCAACCGTTGGTAGTTGTAGCTTGTATGCGACTGTTCCCACCCTTTGCAACACCTGAAATGGGCCATAAAACCTTGGGGACAATTTCATGTTTCTCTGTAAGGCTAGTGTGGTCTGTCTATAAGGTTGTAGTCTTAAGTAAACCCAATCTCCCACTTCAAAACTCCTTTCAGATCTACCTTTATCAGCATAATACTTCATTCGTTGCTGTGCCTGAGATAGGTTCTCCCGTAATTTCCTGATAATAGCAGTTCGCTCCTGAAGCCAATTAGCCACTGCAGCCACTGTAGAAGGTCTGGAAATGCAGAATGTATGGTCAAGTGGGTCTTGGCCGTATACTGCAAAATAAGGGGTAGTTTTAATGGCTGAGTGATATGTGGTATTGTACCACCATTCAGCTAATGTTAACCACTTGGCCCATTGCTTTGGATAGTCCCCAGTCATACATCTTAGGTAGTTCTCCAGACATTTGTTCAGGATTTCAGTTTGGCCATCCGATTGGGGGTGATAAGCAGTGCTGAGGCATAGCTCACATCCCTGCAGAGTAAAAAGTTCCTGCCAAAATTGGCTAGTAAATATAGCATCCCTGTCTGAAACTATGGTAGAGGGTAGGCCATGTAGTTTAAACACATGATCAAAGAACACTTGGGCCACATCTTTTGCAGAATAAGGATGGGATAAAGCCATAAAGTGCCCATATTTTGTCAGCCTATCCACTACCACAAATACCACCGTCTTCCCTTTGGAATTTGGAAGGCCATCTATAAAATCCATTGAAATATCAGACCAAGCCCTGTTAGGAATGGGTAGAGGTTGCAAAAGGCCTGGGTATTTGACATTTTCACCTTTAAACCTCTGACAGGTGTCACATTCTGAAATTAAAAGAGCCACTTCCTGTTGGAGACCCTTCCAATAGAAATTTTTCTGTAATCTTTTTACTGTCTTACTGACACCTGAATGACCTCCCAATGAAGAAGAGTGAAACTCCTGTATCAGCCTTTTCCTAACAGGTGTATCTCCCACCACCAACCTGTCATGGTAGGTTAAAAGATCATGCTCCCATGCATACCCAGAATGCTTGGGCCCTTGCTGTAGGTCTTGGATTAAATGTTTGAGATGGGCATCCGTCTCCCAACTTGATTTTACTTCCCCTAACCAACTGGTGGTAACACAAGAGAGGGCATGGAAGGTGGCTATGGGGTCATCTGCACTATCCAACTCTCCTTTCCTGGATAAAGCATCTGCTGCTATGTTGTCCTTGCCATGTTTATAAACTATTGTAAAGTCAAAGCCTAATAGCTTGGTAACCCACTTTTGCTGAAAAGGTGTTCCCACCCTTTGTTCTAGGAGGTATTTCAGGCTTTGATGATCCGTTTTAATGAGGAAAGATCTGCCCAGCAAGTAGTACCTCCATTTGAGAACTGACAATACCACTGCCATTAGTTCCTTCTCATAAGTAGAGAGGACCTGATCCCTAGCAGATAAACCCTTACTCCAATACGCTATAGGGTGCCCCTCTTGCATGAGCACAGCCCCCAACCCAATACCAGATGCATCTGATTCCACCACAAAGAGTTTATGGTAGTTGGGTAAAGCTAGGACTGGTGCAGAGGTCAGTGCAGCCTTTAATTGTTGAAAGGCTGATGTAGCTTCAGGTGTCCATTCAAAAGATCCCTTTCTGAGCAACCCATGAAGTGGGGAACAGATTCTGCCATAGTTTTGTACAAATCTTCTATAGTAACCAGTGAGACCGAAGAATCCCCTCAAGTTTCTAACTGTGGTAGGTAGTGGCCAAGTTGTGATAGCTTGTAGCTTGGTAGGCTCTGCTGAAACCCCCTTGGCAGACACCATATGCCCCAAATATTCAACTTCTGACTTGCCAAACACACACTTAGACATCTTGGCAAACAACTTGTTTTGCTTAAGCAAATATAGAGTGACCCTGAGATGCTGCAAATGATCCTCCCAAGTCTGGCTGTATACCAATATGTCATCAAAAAATACTAATACAAACTGTCTCAAGTGGGGTCTAAAAACTTCATTCATCAAACTCTGAAATGTAGAAGGGGCATTTGTGAGCCCAAAGGGCATCACTAGGAACTCATAGTGGCCATCATGAGTCCTAAAAGCAGTTTTCTCAATGTCAATAGGGTTTACCCTTATTTGATGATACCCAGACCTTAGGTCTAATTTAGAGAAATACTTAGCTCCACAAAGTTCATCCAGTAGTTCATCTATCACTGGAATAGGGAATTTATCTTTAACAGTTGTGTTGTTAAGGGATCTGTAGTCCACACACATCCTCCAAGTTCCATCCTTCTTTTTAACTAATAGAACTGGTGAAGAATAGGGGCTTACACTTGGTCTAATGATACCAGAGTGAAGCATATCCTTCACTTGCCTTTCAATTTCAGCTTTTTGGAAGTGGGGGTACCTGTATGGTCTCACATTTGTAGGCTCAGATCCAGATTTGAGGGGAATACAATGGTCATGGGACCTGGCAGGTGGTAACTCCTTTGGTTCTTGAAAGATGTCTTCAAATTCAGTGAGCAATCCCTCCAAGTCCTGTGGTTTGTCCCCTTTGACTTCATTGACCTCAGCATGTAGCATACAAATTTGGGCTATTGCTCCCTGGGGCTGCTTTTGTAGTAATTTTTGCATTTGTTCAGGCTCCACAACCTGCACCACTTCCTCTTTCTTTCCCCCTCTTAGAACATGCCTTTTTCCATTAAGGGAAAATTCCATACTCAAGTTCTTGAAGTCCCATTGTACTGGGCCCAAAGTTGCTAGCCACTGGATACCTAAAACCATGTCACATCCTTTCAATTGTAGTATCCTCATGTCAGTTTTAAAAGTGGTGCCTTGCATTTCCCATTGAAAGTCCCTACATATAGCTGTGCTCATCATTCTAGTCCCATCTGCTACAGATACTGGTAATGAATCAGTGTCTTCAGTCGTTAAACTAACCCTTTTTACCACATCTGGACTCAAGAAGTTGTGGGTACTTCCTGAATCTATTAAGATGATGATTAACTTTCTCTTGACATTTCCCTTCACCCTCATGGTTCTGTATGAAGTGGATCCAGTAAGGGCATTTAAAGAGATCTGCAATTCCTCCTCTGGCAGTGGAACATTTCCCAGTTCTTCATCTACTTCCAAGTCTGGTGATTGCTCATCCTCCTCTTCTTCTCCTTCCATGGTATATAACTGTTTCCTTTTGCATATATGGTCCCTGGTGTATTTCTCATTACACCTGAAGCATAACCCTTTGGCCTTTTTATCCTCCAACTCCCTAGGTAACTCCTTCCTAACAAAAGAACCACTTCCCCTGTGGAATTTGTTCTGTGGTGTGGGCAAAATTCCTTCTGATTTGGATCCATATCTGGTCTTTTTGGTGATAGCATCAATGCTTGCCTCTTGTAACTTGGCCAACCCTATAGCTTGTGTGATAGATGTTGGCCTAAACATCAACACTCCTGGCTGAATTTCTTCCTTAAGACCACTGATGAAACAGCTAACAAAGAAGTTCTCGGGGAGGTTTTGGGTCTTATTAGCCAAAATCTCAAATTGTTCCTGGTAAGCCTTAACAGTGGTGGTCTGTTTTAATTTGGTTAGGTCCCCTACTGCATCTTCATACGTATTGGGACCAAATCTTGCTATTAGCCCTTGTTTAAACAAATCCCAACTTATGTGGTGATGACATTTTTCGAACCATTGGAAACACTGCAGGGGTAAATCTTCTAAGTGGAGAGAGGCTAGTTTGACTTTATCTAAGATATCTGTGGAATTGTATTCAAAAAATCTTTCACACTTATACAACCATCCATTGAGGTTTTCTCCATAAAATCTAGGGAATTCGATTTTGGCATACTTCTGGCTGCACAAAAATGAAGAGTGGGTTGATTGACCTGACCTGTTGGGGTGTTCGTCAAGAACTTGAAACCCTAATGCCCCAGGCATTTCTTGGTGCACTTGAGTTCTTCCTGGTGGATCTTGATGCACTCTAGAACCCCCATTTTGACCCCCATTGAGATTCTGAAACCCTAGCACCCCTGATAACTCCTGCTGCGTACGGAATCCCCCACTGTGATTCTGAGGTTGCTTCCCATAGACATGTACGGCCATCTGGTCGTACTTAGAGTTCATGGCTCCAATCAATTCTTTAATGTCCCCCAAACCCTTGAGAGATTCTCTGATTTCCCCTAAATCCCTGAGGGATTGCTTGATTTCTCCAATTTCCTTCGCATTAGCCTCGTTTCCTTCTTTCAAAGTGCGTAGAGATTCGTCGATTTTTTTGGCCTCGTGTGCTGCTCTAGTTCCGTCGGCCATGGTTGATTTCAGGGTTTCACAGGCCAAGAATTGGCTGTGCTTTGATACCAATGTAATGACTAGGGAAGAAAAGTAACAGAATTACCAGAAAGGATAGAGAGAGAAAGAGAAAGAGAGAGATGAATCGAGAATTGTATTTCAAGTCAAATTCAACATACATGTAAAAGAGGAACTTCCTCCTACTTATACTGTGGTTCCCTCTACTACTCTGTAACAAACTTCCTAACTAACTCTCCTTCATATTTCAAGAATTACAAACAACACCCTCAACTTGTATTACGTTTATTATCATAACATCAAACTAATAAAAAACTAACGGTGGAATTGGAAACACTAGAACTTCTACTTCAAGCTAGTGCTTTTTTCCTAGGGAATGGAGATGTTTTGGCTGTTTTCAATGTAAGTCCTTCTCTTTCCTATCTTTTGCTAAGCATGGATTCTCACGTGGCTTCCCTAGAA
Source organism: Vaccinium darrowii (assembly GCA_020921065.1). Taxonomy (NCBI): domain Eukaryota; kingdom Viridiplantae; phylum Streptophyta; class Magnoliopsida; order Ericales; family Ericaceae; genus Vaccinium; species Vaccinium darrowii. The sequence continues at coordinate 13,824,962 of CM037155.1, forward strand.
TCCCTACAACCAGACCACTAAATATATTAATTATTTATTCCATCTTAGAATACGGAAGGAAAAAAAAAAAAAAAAACAGAATGACTACCCAAGATGAGCAATGTTGAATGGGTTTGTATTTGGAAGGCCTCTCCAGCTACATACTTCACTGATCTATGAGTGGAAAAATCTGACCAATTGTAGGTTCTGTAGAGACAATGTCCAACATAACTACACAAGTGTGTAACTGTGTAAGTTCAAACCCAAGGGTATGACCAAGGGTAGTTGAGTTCAAACCTAAGTTCAACTACAACGTATTTCCCCCCATAATCATCAAGAATGCTCAATTACACTACATCCACAACCATAAAATATCACTGAATCAGCACCTACAATCATCAAGCAATCTAATATTTCCGAAGTCCCCAAAAAAAATCATCAAACAATCTCTAGATGATAGACAAGAGCTTTCCTCCATAAAGTAGGCATCTAAATACAGTGGTACACAAGCAGTTCAAAAACTCTAGGATTGTACCAAAAAATGAACTGGACAGTCCAATGTCTTTGTACTCCAAACTCAGTTCAGCTTTTGTGTTACTGAAACTCTGAACAACATACACATGCACGATTTGATGCCAGAAATTGCCCTCTCAAGTGTGGTCCAGGTATATAAATGTTATGAGAAGAGCAACTACAAGAATTATAAGCAACCACTCTTGCAGAAGAACTACAACAATCATATATTCGACTAATAGACCTTGTTGAGTAGGGGGAAAAAAACAACTTATTTTCATATAACTTAGGTTTATCAGGCTTGGTAGAATAACAATATTGTGAATCAATTTGTGACTAACACTAGCCTTGACGGTAGGGCATCAATCCTCTTCTTAAGTGCCAAAGCTCAGTTGTTCAAGTATTAAAAGATGAAATATACTAGCGATGACAAAAGAAATATCATTGTCTAGGGGAACAAGAAGATAATACTTACTCGTTGCTTTTGAACTCTGCCGAAGGAAAGTGTCACTTGAATTGATGTCCATTAGAATCACTATGTCCTTGCCACCATCTGATGCTTTCAGGAAATAATCATCTAATTCCTTAACTATACCAGCCAAGGTCTTCTTCCTCCTCCAGACCACCATGGCCATATCTGCACTTGCAGTGTCTTTCGTGTGCCAGCTCATCATTGATGAGTTATCATCAAGCAACTCTACATTTAGTGGCTTCTCAGGGAGCATGTTCACAGCATTATTTCCAACAATACCCTCCTGTTCTTCTTCATCCAATTCAGATTTAGTTTCTGCCCAATTTTCCTCTTCAATTGGCTCTTCAATTTCACTCTTCTTTTCACAATGCGGTGAAGAAGGGGCAAAAGGGTCCCAGAAATCCCATGTGGAGCTAGGAAGCGGCGGTGGTGGTGGCGTGCAACTATTGTCCTCATCAATCTCTATAATATCTTCTTGGGCAACTTCCACCTTTTGTTTTCCCTTGTCCTTCCTCAGATCTGGGCTTAAAATTGGAGGAGGTGGGGAAGGAGGCCAAGGGGGAGGCGGTGATGGCAGCAAAGGTGGGCCAAAACGGATATTTTCAAGTTCCAGTGACTCAGATTCGGTAAACTACCTGAGTGTTACTCCAGTGTTTTTTAGTGATCTCAAATAACACAACTGGGAATCGGCAAATTCCCTTCTAAATCCCACTAGCTGTTTCATTAACATCTTCCTCTCCTTGCAAATCGTAACCCTCTCTTCCTTCTCAATTCTTGATACGACACAACCCATACCTAGAAGTACAGAGATTGTAAACAAGAGTTTCTACTATCAAGCACAAGTGGAATAACTAAAAACAGATGTTAGCAAATCAAAAGCAGGTTGAATCTTGTGTACCTGTACAACTTGGAAGATCAATAGAACAGCAGAGTAGAGTTTAATCTTTGCGAATTCCGAATGCAATCTGATTCTCCGGCCTTTTTATAGTCTTGTTGAGCTCAAAAACTCCACACATTGACTTCTAGAGCAACTTGAGTATAGTTTTCAGTTGATTCTAAGAACCAATTAAGGCCAGGACCAATATGTTCACTGCAGTATCAGGTGCTATGTCTGCGTAGCCCCTAACTCCAACAAAGTTTCAGAGAATATTTGCAAATGTAAGCATTCTTACCCCATTCTGTCAAAACTGATTCTGCATAAAATCTTCATAAACATACACTAGAAGCCCAAACCATTAATGTCCCCATTATTCTTTTGCTACAAGGCATGCAAATCTATGGTTTCAGAGCCCTCAAAGCAGAACAACTGAACCAACAGTGCCCAGTTTCCAAATCTAAAAACTGACAAACTAAACAAAGCTCTCACCCAAGATTCTGAAATGGGTCTCTCGATTTCTCTTACTTTGCCCAATTTACTGAGCCAAACTAGAGATCTTTGAACCAAAACGTAACCCAGTTCACTCCACACTGCAAATCTCGTGTTTTTTTTTTTACAACATTCATAGCCATTTCCTTCGACCCAAACATCTCAAAGCATACCAATTTGCAGAAGCTCCATAATTTCACAACCAAACAAAAGTATCAGAAAAAAGGAGAGGGTTACAAACAGGAAAAAAAAGTAAGGAACAAGGGTTCCAAAAAAACATTAAACAAGTCACAAGATTTCAACTGTTCAGACCTCATCTGTTCCCTTAAACAAGATTTCGAGAATTATTCTCTGTTTCTTTTATCTTGTTTCAGTTTTTAACTTGACATACATTTAGAAAAGAAAAGAAAAAATCAAAGATAAAAAAGAAAGAAAGCAATGGTACTGATGAGTCTACTGACACAGAAGCTGCCAAAAGGACAGAGAAACCAATGCATGAACTGCAAATGCTCTGGTTGTTTGTAATTTTTGCTGCAGAAAACAAAAAAGAAAAAGAAACTAGTAGGGTTTTGAAAATCAATTGGGGAAAATTCAGAGCACAGAAAGTGGATTCTTCTTTCAAAGCTTTTGGAAGAGAGCTACTCGAGTGTGCATGCTCTAGAAAGAGAGGACACCCTCAAGGCCTCAACAGCAAATGTGAGTATCAAAAAGTCTAGTGTGAGAAAATGTTGTGTGTATCAGTGTGTGTGTGTTTGTGTGTGTGTGTGTGTGTGTGTGTGAGAGAGAGAGAGAGAGAGAGAGAGAGAGAGAGCTCGAAACCCATGGAAGCATGAAAAGCATCCAAAGCTCTGCATTGCGAGGCGCAGTTTAAGATCACACTTAAAAACCAGCAAAATCTTTTTCAGAATTTGATTTTTTTTTTTTTTTAACTTCTCTTTTTTCAGGTTGGTGATCAGAATCCAAATTATTAATTTGGCTTAAAAATCACTTCGCTTATTTTTTCGTCCTTATTTGATTTTTTTCCCGCGTTAGTTAATTTTGTGTCAAGTTTTTGTGTATTATCAGTTTGTCTCGATGATTGAAATCAAAAACGTAAAAAAATTATAATCAAGCTCAATTTTTTTAATAAAGACAAATATAAGTCAAAAGGACAGATTTTTGACTTATTTTTCGATTTTAGACAAAAAAATTGTGAGTTTCAACCAGAATTTTTTACTTTTTCAATTCATTTCGTTAAGACGAACAATAAAACACAAAAACTTGATAGAAAACAAACTAACGCGAAAAAAACCAAATGAAGATGAAAACATAAGAAAAAGTAACTTTTTACCTTTTAGGCCAGGAAAAATTTGATAGACAAATTAATTTGAATTACTTATAAAAATGACTACGGTGAAGGGCGGACAGAGGGTGCGAGGGGGTGTTTGCCCATGCACTCTTTCCAAGTTTCTTCTTAATTGTAGTATATTTTTAAATTTTTTTATAAAATTAATGAAAGTGATTCCGACGAACCAAGTCAAATTCGTAATTCTGCATTTGCTAGTGACCATGGTGTCCCCAATATTGAGAACAATATAACAGGAAGACCATGGTTGGATTTGGAAATTTTGGGATGCACAAATAACACTTTGCGGAATGCTACACACAACAAATAGGGCTAACAAAGTGGACAACAACCCCAAAACGACGTCGTTTTGGGGCCTGTTGTTTAAAAAAAAAAAAGCCGTACGTGAAAACTATCCTCTTCCCTACCCCATTTACAGTCGACTGAAGAGGAGGGCGAGAGGGAGAGAGAGGACGGAGTATTGCCACGATGACCGCCGCCGCCGATCTCCACCACTGCCGACACCTCCGACGACCACCAAGAGAACGGTATGACTGCCACGACAACCACCGTCGACGACCTTCGCCACTGCCGACACCTCTATCGACTCCCCACCTCCGGCGGCTACCATCAGAGGATTCGAAATCGTCGGAATCATCACCACCACTACAAAGGTCTATATCTATCTCTCTCATCCTCTGCCACGGTGCCCTCTCTCTCCCCCTTGTTTCAATTTCAGAAACCCTAACTTAGTTGAAAAACCCCCAATTTCAACTCCATTTTTTACTTAACTGCTGCCTTAACCAAAATAATGTAAAAGCAAACATTTCATTGACTAAGTTGTTTCTAGATTCATGGATTACAGATTATTATAAATTGTTTCTGGATTCATAATTCATTGACTAAGTTGATTATTACATTGACACATGTTATCAGAAGTGTTACATTGACTAAGTTATCAGAAAATTGTTTCTGGATTCATGGATTACGGATTATCATAAGGCTGACATAATCCTTCCTAATTTGTGATCCCATTTTTAGTTCAAATATGACATTTTCATTTTGGGATTCAATCATATCCATTGATGACATGATGTTGAGTAATATTCTTTAAGATTTAAGTTCCATTGAATCATTTTGACTACAATGCATAACTCTCTGGTTTACAGGTGGAGGTCACAGTAGTATGCAGTTTAGTTGGCGAACACGAACTAGAATTTGCATTGGGGTTGCACGGGGGCTTGCCTTGTTGAGGTCAGTACTAGCGTTGCAGGAACAATGCAAGTACTAACAACCTTGTTTAGGTGTTTAGATAGTGCATCCTTTTTGTTGTTTTATATGTTATCATCAAAGTTCATCTTGATTGTGTTCTTATGGACATTATGAATGCAACTTTCACGCATTGTTACAGGGGGCAGAGATGGATTGTGGGTTGTCAACCCATTGCACGCCCAGACAAGATGTCTAGAAAGAAATGGCACTTAAATGGCCATGTAAATCATTCTACTTTTGACATTTTTTTGAAGTTGACATTTCTGGTTTGGTTGGCCATAGCCCTGAAGTTGATATGTTTGAAATTGCTGCACATTTTTCAAACTTATACCCTTATATCCACTGGTGCCTCAGCTCGATTGGATTTAACATTGTATGACCCTGTTGCAGTTACATTTTGTTTCTTACTTTTCAAATTCATGCTTGCTACTGGAGTATGTTTCAGAGGCAAAAAGAAATGTAAGGCAAAAAGAGATGCAAGGCAAAAAGAGATGACAAGTCCCCCGCCATCAAAGCCATCTCCAAAGCAATCCTGCAAGAAGCGACACTCCAATCTTTTCCTTTCATGTTGAATTTTTTTTTTTTTTGTATTGTACGCAGCTTAAGGGAGAGGATAAATGTAATGATATTTGGAATGTATCCCCTCTTTTTTTTTTGTACTCGAAAGACTATGTATTACAACACCTTTGTAGTGGATGTATGCAATGATGTTTGATTCTGTTTCTTGTTTCAAAAATTTAAATTTGAATGTGCTGAATGATTATGATGACAATAGACTTGAACTTGGTGGTTGTTTGTTGAGACGTTTAACGTCGGGTTAGGGCCAAAAACAGGGGAGATGCTGCCCAAATTTTTCCAAAAAAGAGGTGTCATAAAACAATGTGTCATGTGGAAATATTTTTTCTTCTATTAATTGAGGATACGGACACAGACACGATGGTGGACACAGACACAGAATTGTAGCAAGAGTGACTAAAAAAAATCCACACCCAGTTCTAATTCAAATCACAAAAGCCAATCCGTATCGTGTCTTGAAAGATGTATCCTGTTTTTCGGAAAATTGGACACAATTTCCTTTGTTTTCGGTCTACCCCGACGTCATAGCGTCTCAGTTAGCAGTCACAATAGGAAAAAAAGTACAAAACAACTATTCAATATATAATTTAGACTTGTGTCGAGTAGTACATTGCAATTGAAACGAAAGTTTTTACAAACCAAAACAAGTGAACTTAAAAATATGGCATTTGCTAGTTTGGCCGACTTGGTACATAATGTTTTACAAAAGAGGCATGAGCCGTTCTAACCTAAGCTCTATGTCCAAGCACAATGAAAAAAAAAAAAAAAACCACTTAGTGTCCATATCCACATCCTCCTCCATCACCTCTGCCTCTTCCTCCCTTGAGTAATTTATCCTCTCCCTTAAGATGTGTACATAGGTAAAAAAAAAAAAACAAGCAACAAGAAATGAAAAGACTGGAGTGTCGCTTCTTGTTGGATCTCTTTGGAGATGGCTTCGATGGTGGGGGATTTCTCATATCTTATTGTCTTGCATCTCTTCTTGCCTTGCATCTCTTTCTCCTTGTCTTTTTTTTCGGCTAACAACTTGCACTTGGCATGGAACTTCTCTTGGCTGGCCAGAAATACCTCAAATGCACGATACAAGTGTCATAGAGGCGGAAGATGAAGAACACCTGCAATGGAGTTGATCAAAATACATAAGTCTTATCAATCATAGCAAGTAAACTGACATTTATGATGCAAGTAAACTGACATTCAAAAATCATAGATATGAGGTATGCAATAGTGGCCCGGTTTTCTTTCGTTATGCCTTTGTAGGTGTATCCAAATTCTTGGACCGCTATATTGGTGTCTTTGGACAACCAAGGCATGTGGAATATGAGGTCTGCAATATGGGAAAGGCGGTACTTGGGGATGCAATACATATTCTACAATAGGTGGTTGAGAATCAAATAAAGGTACATAGACTGCATTAGTAAAACCTATTCCTTAGCCAACATAAACACATCTAGGAAACTCTCTGTACCTCGCTATGGAAGGGCATTCTGATATTACGTTACTTTATTTGTCAAGTATAAACAAAGTTTGAACCTCACAAAAATACGCAGATTAAAGGACTATGAAGCAGAGATTATTTATAAGAACCATACTGCATTTACACAACACAAACACCTCTATTAAGCAATGTATAATATAACTACTGCAGCCCCGGGCAACAAAAAGTATTATTTGGGGATGCAATACATATTCATGCTCATCTGATTCTCTGTGAAAATTGCAGGATTGTATTTATCTTGTTAACTATCCAATTAACATGCCCTATGTGTGCAGCTCTAGAAAACTAAGGAATCTACCTATGTATGTAACCATCAACACAAGTAACTAGCTAGTATGTCAAGACTGGTTATATGTCCCCAGCATTCTATTTTTCAGTCATGAAGGTTTGACTGTAGGTGTTTCTATATGTATTTGGGCTTCATAGTTTGTAAAATTGAGAAAACTGCAGGCCAATTGGTTTGTGCATAGGTTACTTAACAACAACATAAACTTCCATTAGAGAAGCGATCAGCACAAGCTCACCATGAACGAATAAAGAATTTTTTTCCAACTTCAACCAAGACAAAGGGGGATAGTAGGCATCCACAAATTTGAACATATACATCAAAAAATCTATGGCAGCACATCTCAAAATTGTTTGGATGTTCATAAAACCATCAAAATCTATGGCAATAATAGATTGATACAGTATTATAGCAAATAAGAAAATCTGGTAGTGTGCAAAAATCCCCTATATTTACAAATTGAAATTGGAACCCTAGTTACCAGCGAGAGAGAGAGAGAGAGAGAGACCTGGTGGCGTGCTACTTTGAAGGTTCGAAGCATTCGATGGTGGTCGAGGTCGCCGGAGATGAGGAGGTGCTGCGAATTCGTGGCGGCGGTGGAGGGACCGGTAGTGATGGCGGTCGCCGGAGGCGAGGCGGCGCTGGAAATCGTGGTGGTGAACTTCGAGCCAGCCCTCTCTCCCTCGCGTCGCCTCTCTCCTTCCCGTCGTTCTATCGCAGAAGAAGAAGAAGAAGAGGGTAAAGCGACCGATTTCTCTCAGTTTTTTTTTTTTTTTTAAACAGCAGGCCCCAAAACGACGTCGTTTTCGGGCTGTTGTCCACTTTGTTAGCCCCTTTTGTTGTACCCGTTGCAGCGTTCTAAAACTTTCCACAATTTCAACCTAGGCTACTGGTCTGTCAGATTTCAATGTCCTAGGCCGTAGTTTGTGTAATTCCAATTGTGGGGCTAACATTGCTGAAATGGAATTCCAATCCTTGTCAACTTTTGTGTTGGACTACACATTAGGGGTCTGTTGTGCAGCGTGTGCACAGGACACGTGTTGTATAGTGCTATGGGCCCACTTAGGGTTCCATTATTCTATCTGAACAGTTCATTTTATTCGTCTCGTCAAGTATGTCTATCACGTAAAAATTTAAGTTGTTCGGACAGCGGTAACTATGTTTTCAAACTGCATTTTTCATGAAAATGGAACAATTAAATAAACCGTTGCAAGTTATTTTTTTCACAAAACTATAAGTTAAGTTGTCATCGATCAAATAGTTACTGATGTTCAATCAACAAGAATTTTTACGTAGTCCACCTAATCGACAAGATGAACAAAATAAACTGTTTGGATCAAACAAAGAAACGCAGGTGGGCCCCACATACACAACACACAGGACACCCACACCTTAGAGCATCTTTATCGGGATGAACAAATTAACTTTTTAACAAAATAGAGAGGCAAAACCCAAAATAAGGCCAAAATCAGGCTCACCTAATGGGGAACCGGGGCCCTACATGCGTGTAGTGAGTAAGCTCACTACATGCGTGTAGTGAGCTCTTTCGGCCGTCCGATCAGAGTTCAACGGTTCGGATCATCTTTCACTTTAAAAAGCACTTTTACATTAACTTTAACTCTAATTTATCCGAACTTTTGATCTCGGATCGGACGACCGAGAGAGCTCACTACACGCATGTAGTGAGCTCACTCGCTACAGGCCCCCAAATTCCACCAAGTGGTTGATCAAATTTGTTAAGTTTCTGACTTTGCTACAGTACCACACCAAATTTGGTGCGGCACTGTTCACTCACCAAGGCACTATTTCACGCACTGTTCACTTTTTTTTTAGTACTTTTGAAGAGTAAGAGTAAAAAGAAAGAATAGTTTAATATAATAAAATTAGAATAGAGAGTTTGATTTTGTGAGTTTTTTTAAAAGAGACTTGCTAAATTTGTAAAAGGTGTTTTTGAAGTTTAATTTTTTTTTTTTTTTTTGGTGCCCTGGGATGCCCTTATGGAGAAACAAAATTTATGGGTAAAGATTTGAGGGTTCCCATTGCGTACAAATGAAATGTGTGGGACTCATTTCCTGTTCGGTACAAATTATCGAAGATGTTAATTTAATAGTCGGATATCAAGAGCTTTTATTTCTAATCTAGTAAATTTTTCTTATGCCCAAAAAAGAGACCCTATATATCTCCTTTTTTTTATAAAAAAAAAAAAAATGAGGATTGTGTTTCTAGACTGAATTTCAATACGAGCTAACACAAGTTGTGCCCTTTGCTACTTGCGGGTGTGTTTTTTGTTCCCAAAATATGGGCTAAACATCACATTATCTCCTTATCCTCCCCGATTGCCTCATTCCTGTCCTAATACTTCATCCAAACGAGCCCCTAGGGTTTGGGGCGGTCGCTTCCCCAGTCTCCCTTGGAGCATCTCCTACCCATCTCTCTCTCTTTCTCCAGTTTGGAGACTCAAAAAAAATATTTTATTCAAAAAGTAAATATGGAGAATGAACAACTCCAACCCCAATTCTCCATTTTTCATCTCCCAAATATCCCTCCAAAAATTTGCTCCCAAAATTCCCCCTCAATTCTACCCAATTTTCAGAGCCACTTGGTCTCTCCCCGGCAAGCTTTAGCTTTTAACGTTGAAGTTACCAGGAAAAAAAAAAACCTCTTCTTTTCGGAATGAATTCCCCCAAATTTAAGCCACCAAGTCTAAGCTTTCTAGATAAAGAAATGGAAGAGGAATATGAGGTACTGCTCAATTTGTATGCTTCCAACACTAAATTATTAACCTATTTTGCGGCACAAACGAAAAAATCAATGCGGAAAGGATCAATTCCTGGGCATATGGTGATCAACCGTGGAAGGATTGAAGGCAGCACTCAACTTTGGAATGACTACTTCTCAATGAACCCCACCTTCAGGGAAGATACCTATGTAAATTTTATAAAAAATTTATAATGTCATTTCAAATTGTTTATACCTATGTAATATTAGGCTCATTTTGAAGATACTATTAATATCTTTTCAATGATATAAAATTTATATAAAAAAAAATGAGTGTATAATGTAAAAGTTATATGTCATTCAAGAAAATATAGTAAAAAGAAATTTGGATATGGTTGGTATTATAATTTGTTATCAATACATCTAGAGGATAAAATGGTGATGTTAAGTAAAAAGGGAGAAATGGAGATGGGTCTCCATTTGGTGGGAGATTCTCTAAATATGGAGGATGAGAGTTGGGTCTCCAAATTAGAGACCCCAAATGGAGATGGGTTGGAGGGCATGGATTCTCTATAAGGGAAATTTGGTTCTCCAAAATGAAGATTTGGAGATGGGTAGGAGATGCTTACCGGCGCTGCTTACAGCCTCACGGAAATATTTCCTCTAGTTTATTTTATTAACCTTTCATGCAACCAAATGTTGCAGTATGCAGGAAAAGTTTTGTAGTATTTTTTTTTTCCCTTCTTGGTAATTCAATATTCAGGCCAGCTTAAACATACCTCAATCAATTCCTAGAAACACTTGTTGTTTTCTCGTACCCACTTGGCCAAACCCTTGGGGTTACAAGTTGTTTGTACTTGTGGAAATCATCAATTTTCCAAAAACATTATCGAAGTTGAGACACCTCGTGACATACTGTCCAACCAAATCAAGAAGCTTCTTGGGCCGATTGTGAGCGAACAGGACACCTTGGTTTGTATTGGTAAAGAAATGGATACACATATAAACAGGGACAAAACTATACAAGGGATCATAGGCCATCTACAGTTTTCCAAGAATGGAAATCGATGAGATACTTAACAGTGCCCAAATAATTTGACTTTCTAGAGAAATGATGACAAGATAGCGATTTGAAAAATGAACGATTCCGATCTGTAACTAATACCTTGATGGCTTTCATTTTAAAGACCACTGGAGAGTTAAATCAAGTTATTATTATATTTATTTTTAACTAAAAACAAAGCCCATGACAAAGTTTGAGTTTAACTTTACATTTACATTTCTTTTTATATTGTTGGTAACTATATAAACAATACAAGTGAACTATAGTCAAACAACACCACCTCCAATTCCAAACCTTCGTTATTACAAACCCAATATGAGTATACGACTCTACTTGACCCTTGAAATTAAACAAACATATCAAATGTGTATATAATCCGTTTCTCCATCATACAAGTAATGAACTATGCATGTGGCAAACTTGTATACTTTGACCTTTTTTCCTTTTCCTGTATCGAGCAACGGATACGAATTCGATTGCTCTCAGGCAATAATACCTTTCTTGAACAACTTATCGCCGCCTTCAGCAGGCGAATAACTTGAAGCCGCGGGGTGTCTCGCAAAATCATCAGCTGCCATCATTGCTTTTGCATTCCAGTACCAAGGTTGAAGATGGGTGGTAGTAATGGATGGAGAGCATGAAGAACAAGGATCAAGTATAACGGATCCCCAGTCTCTAGTTCCAAGCTTCGCTTCCTTCAGTCTCCTCCTAATCAACAAGTTCCCAACGTCTTCCTTTCTCATCTCCGACACACTTCTGAGAATCGAAATGCATAATAGAAGAACAAAAACGGCATCTTCTTCAGGTGAGAATTCTAACACCAGGAGCTTCCAATTAAGAAGTGCTGTTGCTTTTCCATTTGGGTCATCCTCTGAAAACCTAACTAGCGTCACAAACCCTTTGTCTTCTCCTTCTTCTGCTTCTTCTACGTCTGGTCGATATTCTTCTTCAATGTTTGTATTTTCTTCATTTGTCGTACTCTGTAAAACGATGTTCCATCTTTGATATTGCATTTTCCGGCCTATTAACAACTTCACCTGCAATGTTCAATTCGTTTTGATTGACTTTTAGTGAAAGGGTTCTGAACTTGGAAGTCCTCTTCTTCAGAGGCTACATGCTACATGTACTCTTCCACATGTCACACAATTAATACTCGGGTATGCTGTGGATCATTGTACATGTTTAGTTTGACTATTACTAAGCGTGTTTTACCATTTCAATTTCTCGGGAATACACATAGACTCTCATATTATGCATGAATGCCTTAAGGAATATTGCAAAAAGCAGTTATGCTAGAAAAGAAAATCAGATATCGAGCAATATGAGTATCTTTGGGTGTACCCGTGTCCTTGAAATAGAAGTATATAAATCCAACACTTAAAGCACATACTCGTAACATATATAGTTCACAGGTAAGAAATGCAATTTACCTTCGTGCCTGGAGATGCTTTGCTTTTCAGGTCAAAACTCAGGCTTTTTCTAGATGTCGATTCCCACTGTATCATCAGTTCATCACCTGTCGAAAACTCCCATGACGCATTCCAATGTTCTGATGGCTCTTTTGGTGTTGCTGTTCCTACCACTTTCACTGCACTAGATGGCCAATACGACTATTAAAACAAAATATCCACTTACGAATCTAGGTCAATGCTAGTAGGGTGCAGATAAGAAAACAAAGCCAAAAGACTTCTACCAAGAGTACAAAATTCGGACATTTTATGACCCCATCTACTGTGTACATCTAATATAAAACAAAAGGAATTCTAGAAAATAAAAATGCAACTTCTGAGCATCTGTGATCTTCCAAAAGTCCTTTTTGAACAATCCTGTGGATGTCTAAAGAAAGATTGGAAGACGTGGGTGCTAAAATAGTCTTTAAATCTACAGGAATCCAAGGTTCTATATAGTAAGAAAGAAGAACTAGCAGTCCAGCACTCAGTTGCGCCAAATAAAGCCATGTCATGTTTAGCTTTCCTAAAGTACCACCAGTTGTTTATGCGAATCTTCTTCAATTTTTCATCTTTTCAGTAACAGCACAATAAATGAAAAGCAAGACAAAATGGAAACATATAGTGAAATTACTCATCCCATTTTCCTAAGCCTATTCCAGAACCCAGACAACAGATAAAACTGACTGAATTAAACACAAAGATAGACAGAAACATACCAGGAGCTCGGCCGATGGAGTCAGCAATGTAAGACCAAGAACCTTCACGTATCTCTATAGTCCGGTCCTCCCATTTCACAGCCGATGGAGTTTCACCACCCCTCCTCCAAATCCCTCCGCCCATTCTATTTTAAGTAAAGCAATAGAAGAAGCAGAACATAGTGATTCAAATCCAAACAGTCCTTCTACACAGAGGGGACTCCAAATTTTATTCTCAGGGCACTCATTTAGAAGCTTAAACCCATATATATATATAAAAACAAAAAAAAAAAAACCTACTTAATACAAACATTGAAAAATATGTAAATGCCTCAAATATTGCAATTTTTGTTTGATTAATTGTATTTTAAAATCTTGCATAATATCCTCTAGTTAATGCATGCTGTGAAATAACTCCTTTACTATGTTTGTAATCACGTGACCATTTTGGGATATGAAATAAAAAAAAGGCTACAAAATTTGTGTCATTTTTTCTAGGGAAGTCGAAGTGCATGTTAAAGCAAAAAAACCATCATGCAGATTTTTTTTTTTTTTGTAGGACTTGATTTGCCTTGTTGAGGGTGGTCAAGTGAAAACCATATGGTACGTGAAGATAGAACAATGGGCGAAACATACCTCATTCGAACAATAAAACACTCTCGCCCTGCATGATCCAAAACAGTCCGAGACAACCACCGACCTTCTTGAGGGTGGTATTGGTTCATCCTCAGAATCAAGTCGCATATCATGGCTCCTGAATCGTCCGTGACTCGATCAGGCACACATTTCAGCAAGTACGGTGCTTGAACTGGGGGAGTCATGGAAGCGACAACTCTCATTCTTTGATCAATTTCTCTTTCTCGAGCAAGAGAGGTTGCTCATAGTAAGTCGTTCCAATGAAATGTACCCATATCTTTCATTGTACTTCCTTCAAAACAGCGACCACCACGATCACGAAGCTCCAGCACCACTCCCCTTGTTCCAAATTCACAGTAAAGATGCCAAGCTTTCTGCCACGAGCCCAAGGGGAAACTGGATATCTGTTTATCAATCTTAAGCTCCTTGTGACACCTCACCATGCGGAGATGCAAAAGCTCACGCAATGTTTTCCCTTGCATTCCCTTCGTCTTTGAGTCAAGCTTCACATATACACAGACCTATCTAGTAAACACCCCAGTGTCAGTTTCATATGGAATGAAGTTAGTTTAATTGTCATGTGCAGTTGGTAAAATATTAAACCTAGTATTGCTACCTAAAAAGTAAAGGATTTTTCAAGCAGGTTATACTATTTCTGTTTGTTTGATCAGAAAGATAAAAATGAAGGAAAATAAGTTCCTAAGAACGTGGTTGAGGGAAGACAGGCACCACTTGAACTATAGCCATCATTAATGCAAATAAATTGTGGATATGATCTCCGTGTGGTCCAAGAAGTTTTAGCATTAAACATATTACTTCACCCATTTTCTAGAACGAATGAAGCAACCCTATAAAGTATTAGCTCCCCTGACAAAGAAAACAGAAGTCAAATACTGGAAATTCACTACTCAATTTCTTCTGTCAGTTTGTTTACCAATTATTGCCATGAATCTGGTCCCTGAAAAATCATTTACACTGTCAAAATTATTGATTTGACACCATTAAAGTCATGGCAACTTAGAGGTAGTCCTACCTGTAGGGAATGTAAAACAAGAACCGAATAATGGAACATAAGCATTGTTGGGCGGAACATGTGCGCAGTAGGCAAAGCGGGGGTCCGACCTAATTTCTTTGTCATTTATGAGGCTATCTCTCCATCAGAAAATCAATCCAGTACTTTGTGGTGGAGAATGAAGTTCAGTTAATGTAACCAGAACTCAAACATATTTGATGTGTTCACAAAAAAGAAAGTTAACAGCCAAAGAGAATATTAGAACAGCCAACACAAATGGATCAAACATTTGAGAAAAATGTAAGAATGACTAGGCCAATACACTGTAGAGAGCACCAAAAGTTGAATCCTATCCAAATGTCATGTAAAAGTTGAATCCTATCCAAATGTCATGTAAAAGTTGAATCCTATCTTATTGCACTATGTTTGAGATGTTCTCACATAGTTCAGACAGTATTACTGTATTATTGAGTCCATGTCAAACATGTTGAATCATCCAACAAGAACCTGGATGGCTTAGAATGGTTGATCTTAATTTTACACATGTAAGTACACAAGTGCTTCCAATGTAGGTATCATAGCCAATGACAAAAAAATAAGCCCAGAAAAGACAATGCTAAGATAAACTACTGAAACATGCTTTTGTCACTGAACAAAAATATTTGTTTCCAACCTACCTCCAACAAGAACCTGGGCAGCATTGACTTGTATCTTGTGTTAACATCATCATCCACAACCTCCCAGTAAACCGGGGGCTTGACCTTGGCAGCCCCTCCAATGGCAGCGCCACCAGCTTTCTCATATGGTTCATCAAATGTTCTTTCTCATATCTTCTTGGTCTCTTCCACCTCTTCTTCCTTGACTTCTTCCCACACTGCCACCACCTTCCCCATATCCACCTCCATTTCCTTCACATCAGCCGCGTACACTGTTGGATAGCTCTGATTCAATTAAAAAAAGAAAAGAAAATTAATTAAAAGATATGGGAAACACCCTCAATAGATGCAAGGGTGGATCTACAATGTGACCACAAGGTCAAGTGCCCCCCAGATTCTTCAACGTACACAAGTGCACTCCCCGGTAATTGGAAATCTTAAACCAACCACTCTTAGGCATCAAAAGGATTTCTGTGTTCTTACATGATTAAACTATGACTAGGCTTCTCATCATTCAACTTTTGTGTTTGTACGGATTACATTACATGTGTTCCTGAAAGTTAGGTCTTTTGATTCATTATTTAATTTTTATGGCATTTTGTTAAATAATTTTAACTTTTTCAATTAACGTACTTGTACATTAAAACAAGGGTCATTTGGAAAAACAAGGCCATCTCTAAAACCTATGACACATGGACTAAAAACAACTATGTGCTTGATTGGGAAATATCATTTTCAAGGTTAGGATAAATACGTGTCATCCTGGGTTGGGTTCTTGCATCAGACACTGAATATATAGTTAACTTTTATCCAAAACTAATCATATGAGTTGAGTCAATTAAGTTCTTATACCGAAGAAATTTGAATACGCACAAGCATATATATGGAGACTAAGGCACCGATATGTGAAAATTGCAGCCATCTAATTTGAACATCATTACTTCAGGAACTACTCCAAAAAATACTTGCCAACAAATTCCTTGAGCTTGGAATGAATAATTAACACTCATGATGGGATTATCAAGTCAAATTTTAAAAACTATGTGAAAAGAGACTGCTAATGATGAAGATAATAAGAACTTATCCACCTGATGGCTCACCCACATGAGAAGAATATCAGTGGCAGGCACCAAACGAGTACACGAATCCGATAACGTCTGCATTATATACAGAAACCTTTTGTATTGTTGTCTGGCCGCAATTAAATACACAGTCTCTAACATATAAGGAGCGGATAACTTGGAATACAGGTTTCTCTGCTTTGATACTTGGCTCAAAAGATCCTCGTTCGTAACAAAGGGGATTGAGTCATCAGAAGTCAACTCATTCTCAAATGGCTCAGATGGGTACTTATGGATCCATATGTCCCTGCATCTGATCAGTGCGTACTCTTCGTTACCATCATTGAAAATAGCCGGTTTTCCTATTAGCTTTGAGAATCTTGACTCACAGTAATGCGCGTAATTGGCCTGAAATTGACATGATGTTCGGTTTTGGTGATCAGAAGCAAAGAAAAGTAACCTTGTGCCTAAGACTTTTTTTTTTTTTTTTTTTGAGTTAGCACTGAGCAGTGTAATGGACAAACATATCCCAACACAGATATGGACATAGATGCCTCAGAGTCCGTCGATGCCACGCACATCAGACGACTGCAAACATAGCTGTGCTCAGAATGTTTTCCTTTTCGTAGTGACAGCCCATTTGATTGGTCAGGTTGGAAATAAATCGGGTTACAAATCGATGACAAACTCATTTTCGAAATACAATTACAGCTTATAGTGTGGAGGAATTACATTAAACATGAGAGTGGAAACGTGAAATTTCTATATTACCCAAGAATTGAACATTGGCCACAGTTTTTTTTTTATTATCAGAAATCCAGGATTGTATTTCAAGAAAAGGCTTCCGGCAATTACAACGAAACATCACTTGCAACGAAACATTGGTCACTGTTAGTCTGGCACGTCAAATATAAGCTACTAGTCAAATAGAGTTGGTTTTGTAGGAGTATTTAGTTTTCCTCATGTGTATTCATCGAAAAAACTCTGTTTTATTTGTCATTTGCCTTTTTTTTTTTTTTTGAACTGCAGCAAACTGTGATCAACCTGGAAAACATGCATGGCTTACCGGATTCAAGGTATGACAAAACCAGATCCATTCAATGTCCACAGGAGGAAGAACCATCGGGGGAGTTGGCCCCACCGTCAGATCAGAAATCAACGGCATCCAAAGCTCATGATACCTACATAAAAATAACCCAATTCGTGAGAAATTCATCAAAACCCAGTTCGTGATTTACCACCCTCTGATCAAATTACCACCCCTCCATACCAAAAAGATTATCCGCTTTGCAAAACGAGTAGTTTAAAATTGTATTTTCAAAAAAAAAAAATCCGAACTTTTTTCTATGAAATTAAAAGAACTTGTCGGTATCAACTATCACGCAAGTTGCGGAATTTTTTTGAATATTTTCACAAATATATGTTGCTTTTAAACTCTAGTTTCGCAACCAGTTAATATAAATAATATTCCATTGAGTACAGCCACAGTTCACCTAGATATCGTCACCAAATGGTAAACCAAGATTGAATCAGGTTCAACAGTCATTTACCACCCTCTGATTAAATTAAAATAATTACGATTATGAATTAAGCATTCAGCGAAAAAAGCAGTGAAATGTTACAACCTTCGTATAGCTTCGACTATGGTGGGTTTTTTGTTGGAGCCAATGAGACTCGGCCACGACTCTCAGAAACCGGAGATTCCGCTTTGCGGCAGCCACTAGATCTAACCCGAAACTCACCGCCGCCTCCTCCGTTATCTCGCTGAGGCTTCTTGCTGAGCCGCCGTCGGAGACGCCCCCGCCGCCGCTAACTTCAGCCGACATTTTTGGCGTTGAGACGCAGGGACTCGAGAATCATAACAATCACAGGCCTTTAACGGACAGTCGGACACAAGGCATGAACAAATCCATGCGCAGGGCAGGATATATATATACAGAGAGAGAGAGAGAGAGAGAGAGAGAGAGAGGGGGGAGGGGGTTATGTTTGTGTCCATTTGTGTTCTATTTGTTTTCCAAGTATTTGAATTCCGATAACCTACTTAAAGATTTTTGATCACGTTAATTTTTTGCATACTTATAGTATTCAACGAGGTCTACACAGTGAACATCTCCGATTGTTGAAAAAATGCCGGTGCAGCGGCAACATAGGGCTGCACAGCACGGTGATGTGCAGCCCATGCACAGCACCCCCCTCAGTTCGCCCAAAAGGGTCAGCCAAGTACCCATGATGTAGGCCCGAGAATCTCAGCCAAAATCCTTCAGCAATATATGCATTTCTGTGGATTATATTGCTAACATGAATGCGAGGATTCCAGATCCTCACTGCTAAAAAATCCCGTGCCTTTATGCTGAAGGGTTTTTCGGCCGTGAGATCACCTAGAAGTATTTAAACATAAAAACAAAAAGCACAATCTAAAGATCTAAAACCCCTCAACACAGAGGTATAGGGGTTTTTAAGCATACAGGATCCGGGACGGAACGCGAGATAGTGGGGATGAATGCGAGATAGTTCAGCGGGAATCTTTCTATGGTGCCCCAATGTGGTATTGGGGCACTGGTGCCCCACTAATTTTGGTCCATTAGATCTGCCATTAATGAATCCCAGCCATTGGACCCCAAAAAGTAAGTGGTTTTGACAAAAAACGAGGTGGTTTTGCGGTTTTGCGGTTTTTCCGCCAAAAAACTCACACTTTACTTACCACGAATACTGGAAATATATACCACCAAATATGCTAAATATTATTACAAAATAAGGCAACACTTACCACACAAGAAGGGAATACTTACCACAAAATAAGGCAACTGGACAATCCGGTAGCAAGTCACCATTTTGAGCGGAAAAATCTAACTTTTTGGGGTGTTATAACACCGCACTACTTTTTACTGTTTTTAGTCCAAATTTTGTCATTTAGCTAAGATTTTTTTCTAGTGGGCAACATTAAAAAATGAGGTAAAAAAGGCTTTAGTTAAATTTTTTAATTTGTGTAAAATATTTCTTAGAACAATTTTTTGAAATAAAAATATTAATTGTATAATAATAATAATGATCTCAAAATTACATTAGAATAATTTTAAATAATTTACCTTTAAATAATTATTAAATATAGGATGACCATGTGATAATTTGCAAAAATAATTTTTATTTAAACACACGCTACAATAACTGTAATAAAAATGTTGAATGACGAAAGATAAATCAATAAGTAATAAATATTAAATAATTTAGTAGGACCTTCCACTGAATTAGGATAAAGTATTTAATACAATTAGATTATTCAATTAGATTTAAATGCAAAACAAGAAATTAAATTTATTTTCTCCATTGATTAACGTGATATTGTAACGATTAATAGTTGCAATTGACATTTGGTAGTGCTCGATTGACGATTAATCACAATTATCGGTTATAGTCATAGTCATTCGACTAAGAGTTTAAGTGATTGATCAAACAATTTTAAAATTGATCAATATACTATAAGTTGCAAATCTAAAAACTAATAATCAATGATAAATAGGGATGATTGAGCGAATATTAATATAATTGGCTAATATGAATTGGTTAATATAAGTTGGTATTATTAGTGTTACTACTAAATGTAGTAGTTAACAGTAGTGTTTAAGTGATTGATCAAACAATTTTAAAATTGATCAATATAATATAAGTTCCAAATCTAACAACTAATAATCAATGATAAATAGGGATGATTGAGAGTAGTTAACAATAGTATTGGTTGATCAATATAATATAAATATAAGTTCCAAATCTAACAACTAATAATCAATGATAAATAGGGATGATTGAGAGTAGTTAACAATAGTGTTGGTTGAGAGTGATCAATGAATGATTGATACAATTGGTTAATGTAATAGTTAATAAAATTTGACTAAAATGAATTGGTTAATTTAGGTTGATATTATCAACATTATTACTTAATATACTATTTCACAGTAGTGTTGGTTGACAGGGATCAAAGAGTGATTGGTACAATTGACTAATGTAATAGTAACTACTAACTATTGATCCATAATCCCTCATTCAATATATTGTTTAGTTTCATTAATTATTAAAGATAAATATATTTCAAGTGCAAGATAATACAAATTAAGTACAACTAAGAGATATTAAATATATTGGTAGTTATGTTCCAAACTACCCTTATCATAGTGCATTTATGTTACATAAATGTATACCTACCCGTCATTAATGCCATACTTACCATAGAATAAGGCTACAAATACCACGCAATCTGATCTTTTTTACCACCATAACAAGTTGTATGTTGTGTGAACATACTACGGTTTCTAGAAGTACTTACCCTTTGGAAAGGAAAGACTTACTACGTATTTAGACATTTTATAATAGTGCAACAAGTCTGAATTGTTGCTTACCTACCACACATTGTGCCATTAATGGAATTAAATTTCTCCTACCTACCTTAAACTACTCAAAATTATTCTCAATCAGATTGTAGCAAGTATTTTCAACTATTCCATACATCTTCCTTCTTGTTTCACAAGAAAGCATAGATCTTCATTCAAAAAGCTATGGAAATTTGAAGAACAACAAATTGAAGAGCTTCTCCAAGTAAGTTTCTCCACAATAAGAAAGTTTCAATCCTAGATCTTGATCTCAAATGATACATTTGGCATTTTAATGTGGGCATTTTTTAAGTTTGACAAATTTGAGATGCATTTTTTTCAAATGATACGTTAACCATTTGTTAAGGTCATACTTACCATATTTTATGAAAATATCTACCATTAGATAGGAATATAGTTACTGGTAATTTTGTTAACAAACTGTACAATTTTTTTCAAATGATAAGTAACCATTTGTTAAGGTCATACTTACCATATTTTATGGAAATATCTACCATTAGATAGGAATATAGTTACTGGTAATTTTGTTACCAAACTGTATGAACTTTTTTTATCCTATTCGATGTCATATTTACCACTACCTATGGTCCTTTTTTACCAAATTCCGAAAGATGGATGATAATGAGGTGATAGACATTGGTGACACATGAAGAGAGAAGATCGAAGTAGAGAGCCGACGACACTAACTAGAGTTGGATGTCCTGCTATATTTCATCTCAAACTAGAAAGAAAGTCAAGCAAGTACGTGGTGGCTAACTTTGCAAGCTTCCATAGCCATCCCTTGATAGGGCCTTGTGGTGTTCCCTTTCTCCGCTCCCACATGATGTGAATATACCGCGGTTTCTTCTAATACTTACCTTTTGGAAAGGATATAGTTACTCGTATTCATACTTTTTCTCCAAGTAAGTTCTTCATAATAAGAAACTAATTTTACTCATGAGTATTTGCTCTTAAACACAATGGTTTGATACGAGTAGAGACGATGCCTGTATAGTAACGTCAAGGAAGTGAGTTTGCCCAAAAAAAAAAGATCACAGAGAAGCTAAACACTTGGAGAAAGAAGATCGAATAAGAGAGCCGAATTGCAGTAATCGCAGTAACAATTCTAATATATGTGGTAAGTGTGTCCATATTTCAGTGAATAATTCATGTATTTGTGGTAAGTATCTCCAACATTACAATAATAATTCCAATTTCAACAAGGCATCCTCTAAAGCTATGGTAGGCCGTAAATTCATCAACATTGATCAAACTAATAAAGACAACAAGGCAGTGTTATCAACGACGACTTTCTTTTTCCCTGAGGCAGTGTTATCGACGGAAAGCACCATTTTGCCAGCTTCTTTAGCAGTGAAAGAGTTGTGAATCGCCGAATCGCCTCTCTCCCTGGGAAAAAACCATCTGCTCTCTTCCCTATACCTGTCTTTCAAATCTTCACATTGATCCATGATCCAATTAAAATAATAAAAATAAAAAAAGAAAAAGTAGAACCCATGATCCAATTCCCCCACATCTTGAAATGTACAATGAACTTAACCCTTCCCCTCTCTACAGCTGATACACAAAATTCAGCCACCTATCGCCACCGTGTATTTTCAATGCCACACCCCGATTGGAAGCTCCATCGAACAAGATTCAACTGAGGGTGCGCCGTGCATTTAGCAAACAAACAGTCTTGATTTGCTTCGTTTTCCCTCCTTCACTGCTGCTACTGATCTTCTATGAAGATTCTACCAATGAAATCTCGAAACCTCCTCGAGTATAGCTTTGGATCAACAGCTGAGATCGAGGTAGGATCAACTTGCAAGGATCTGTATGCATGCTCTAGCTTCTTACTGATGTCATAGTCTTGCAAAATATCAATGATCCCAAATTAGAGGACTACTTCATAGGTTTCGCGACCAAAGGTGTTGGCGGGTTTGTTTATGATTGGGTCTGGTTGTAGTCAGCGACCGAAGGCGTTGGTGAGTTTGTTTCCGATTTAAGGAGTTTGTAGAGAGAGAGTTGAGAGACTTGTTGTTCAGCGAAAAAGAACAGAGGTGAGAGAAGCCAACAAATTATTTAGGACTTTCAAAAATTTTGGAACGGGTTGAGCAGGTAATAGGAGAGAGAGAAGGTTGACTAATTGATGGCTGAGATCTAATTAGAAAATCTAACGGTTCACAAAAAATGGGGCACCGGTGCCCCAATACCATTTTGGGGCACCACAGCCGGACCCATTCAGCGGCGGATGTAATAATGAATCAGTTAGACACAGGTGACAGGACCCACCAATTTCTTGAATTTTTTAAAAAGACTTGCAAGTACTAATATCTTACAAGTGTCTTTATTTTGGGAGGAAAAAAAAAAAAACTAAAGCTGATGTTTTTGGTTTATTCGTTTTTTTCTTTATTTAATTTTTTTTACATTTATCAGTTTTGCGTCAAGTTTTCGTGAATTATTAATTTATCTCGACTTTGACCATGGTCAAAATTATTTTTTAATAAAACCAAAATATTTGGATTATTGGATTAATTTTGACTTTACTCAAAAAAAATAATTTTTTATTATAATTTTATATTTTATAGATTCGTCTTGTCAAGATAAATCAGTAATTCACGAAAACTTAACGCAAAATTAATAAATGTAATTTTTTTAAAAATAAAGATAGAATGAATAAAGTAACAAACAAGTTTTTGGGTTTTTTTTGCCCAAAGGATAAAGACTAGTAGATTTATTGGCGATGGCGATTAAGGCCTCCTTTGGCTAAATTCAAAAAACTGGTTTTTTGATTTTTTTAGTTTTGTCCTTATTCAAATGTTTTTTGCATTTTTTAATTTTCGGTCAATTTTTTGTGATTTCTTGGCTTGTCTTGACGAGAGCAATCTAAAAAGTATAAAATTATTAACCAAACTTAAAGGACCCACCAAGTGCTGTAAGTGGAAAATTGGTAAAAGTAAAAAATTGGGAATAGAAATACAGATTATAAACAGACAAATTAATGGAGCATGAACCACCACAATTCTCCCAAATCCACCGTGTCTTCCATGAAAACGAAAGACCTGTAGCCATCTCTTCCATCGCAACTATTGAGGGAATTTTCATAATTTCTGTAGAGAAAAAAATTAAGGCGGTCCTATTTAGGGTTTGAAGATTGAAGCACCATTTCCTCCATGGCCGAGTGCAATCCATCTTGTCACCATTTCCCTCTAGCCGTCGTCGTTCCCTTCCGATCTACTATCTGCTCGGTCTTCCGGTTGCATCTCGTCGTCGTTTTGTTGTTTGCTTGTTGAATAGATTTCTTCCCCTTTGAGTTTTTTTTTTTCTTCTTTCTGTGATTACTTAAAGAGCCAACGATGAGTGGGATGTAGTATGAAATTTTATATGTATATTAGCTTTCGAGCTCAATGGAATTCTCAAATACTTCCAATTTTATGTGCAAATTGAAACTTTTTTTGTTTTGTGAATTTCACACAATATGAAATGCGGTTTATGATGCGTTGGTCAATTTTTCTAGAGTATATGATGCTTTGGTCAATTTTTCTAGAGCATCTAAGAGCAGTTTTGTTTATCCCTCATTTTTACACCACGAATGTGCACTTTGTAACAAGTGTTTTAGAACACAAAATAGAGTAACTTTGCACTTAAGGGGGTGTTCCACTAATTGGTTTTTTAGTTTTTTGGTTTTTTTTTATCTTTATTTTTTCAAAAAAACCAACTAGTTCCACTAACAAGTTTTTGATTTTTTTAGTTGTGTTATGAAATTACAAATCTACCCTTCTACTCAAACAACTATTGCTCTCTTTTTTTTGAAGGGAAGGAAGATTCGTAATTTTACATGATTAAAGTACATGTACTTGATTGTGCAATGATTTGGTTTTTTTTAGGTTAGTGGAATGAAGTGGTTTTTTGTTGGTTTTTTGTGGGGTTTTTTTTAGTGGAATGAAGTAGTTTTTGATTTAAAACAAAACTAGTTTTTTGTCAGTGGAACATGGCATATTCACACCATAAATTTCCACCAAGAATACAATTTTAATAGTTATTTGATCTAAAAATAGTTTTATTGAACGAAAAGCATCTCTAGGAGTATGGATACAAAATGCCAAATGTGTTAAGCACCATGCGTTCATGCTTTCACTTTGTTGTGTTGTTGACATTCCTGCCCAGAAAATATCTTTCACAAATGCACCAACCCACCGATGTCTCTCCTTGTACGATCCAAGTAACCAATCATTACTTTGAAGTTGGTACTTCTTAATGAAAAAGTCCCACCTTTTCTCAAACTCTTCTTTCGTCAATGAATCATAAACAGCTTGTTTCATGTGAAATTTGATTGATTTATACTCTTTGTACCCTTTTAGTTTTTCAGGAATCTTCTTCATGATATGCCACAAGCACCACCTATGTTGTGTATTAGGAAAAACAATCTCAATTGCCTTTTTCATGGTTTTGTCTTGATCTATAATTATTGCAATTGGAGGACAAGACATGCAAGCGAGCCACGATTTAAATAACCATACAAAAGACTCTGTGTCTTCATGCGAGATAAGTCCACACCCTAATAATGTAGATTGTCCATGATGGTTCACCCCTACAAATGGAGCAAAGGGCATGTCATACTTATTCACCAAATATGTGGTGTCAAATGTAACCACATCACCAAACTCTTTGACTGCAGCCCTACTTCTAGCATCAGCCCAAAATACATTTCTCAAGCGCCCCTTTTCATTTAAGTCCATGGTGTAGTAGAAGTCGGAATTGTCAGCTCTCATTTTCTCAGAGTAATTGTGCATTGCGGCCGCATCTCCTTCCTTGAGACGTAAACGACGGATTTTATCCATATAGTTTCTACAATCTTTCTCCAGATATTGAAGTTTCTTATGTCCCTTTCCCTCAACCAGTAATGAGAAGAAACTCTTATTCATTCTGATACCAGCACTGTCATTTATTTCAAGCCTCCTTTGCACTTGAAAAATCGGGACTTGCTTCGGCTCATTCCATGGTTGTGGTCAATTACACAGGATCGCAATATCCATTGTCCATCACAATGTGTTTGGTTAAGCCCAGCTTTGCAACCCATTTTCGATTGTGGTCTCAATCTAACAGCGTTACTGGTTCTAATCCTTGGCTTTCCGGCACGCATACATGCAAATGTTAGGTACTTCATCTCACCATCCCCTCCCTTCTTGAAGCTTTTCTTTACTATGGAAAAACCCTTTTGCTTGGCGTAGGCCGCGTAATATTTATGAATCTCATCAACAGAGGTAAATCTCATTCCAACCTTAGGGTCTTCAATTTGTTCCATCACATGTTCTGAGTCCTCCAAGTCATTCTCAGTAGCATCTCTAATCTCTACACTTGAGTCACTTGATACTTCTTGTTCCATAATCCTTCGCAAAATTTTAAGGGTAGTAACAAGATTAAGAACTTAGAACAGAGAAAAGGAAAAACAAAAAATATTAACTTGTCTTGGCAACTAACAATCCAGAAATACAAAATTCAGACAGAATTTTGGTGAAGATCGCAATCCAAACTATTCCACGCTGGTCCACGTGGGCCACGTCACAAAAAGCACTAGCATCTCCGATGCACTACTTAAGTAATGTTTGCTAAAGTATACACGTAAAAACATGTAGGACCATATTTTATGTGTTAAGAACTTAGAGCATCCCCAACAGTTTTCCTAAATTTTTCTCTAAAAAAAGTCATGAACAGTGCATATTTTTCATTTTACCAATTCACGTCTCCAACAATCCTCTCTATTACGTTCCCGATTTTTAATAAAATATGATATATGGGGTAAAAGTAAGAGAGAGATAATAAAAATAAAAATAAAAAGTAATTTAGGGAGCATGGCTGAGTGATGGAGGGAGAGAGAGAAAGGATTAAAAAAATGGGTAGGGAGTGAATAGTGGCTCCCTAAATGGGGTGTGATTTAGGGAGCCACTGTAGACGTTGTTATTTTATTCAGCTGTTGAGGGAGTCTGTTGGAGCTTGTTTTTGGGGGTTGACTGAACAAAATAGAGATAGGGAGGGGTTTGAGTCATCTGTTGCACTTGCTTTTAGTTAGCTAGCTAATGAAGAATACACTTTAATGAGTTACCTATATATATTCATTAACTTTAAATCTTTCATCTCTCTCTCTCTCTCTCTCTCTCTCTCTCTCTCTCTCGTCTTTTTCTTTCCTTAAGTCTATCTCAAATTTAGGTTGTGACTTGGGGCACTTTTAGGAAGTGAGGGGTGCCACCTAGGATTTTAAGGAGTCAATTTTTGTGCACTAGAGAGTTTTTTTTTAGTTTTTCTTAGGTAACTAGTTAGGGTACTTTAAGATACTCTTTTAGGTAGTGCACTAGAGATGCCCTAAGCATCAGTTTTGAGGTTTAGTCTCGTTGGTAGATAAGTTTGCTTCCCATATTTGAGATTCGATTCTTTGAGTCAAGAGTGATTTCTTGTATTCCTATTCCGGCCTGGATGATCAATTATTGACCAAACCAAAAAATTAGTCGAGGTGCGAGCAAACTGACTTAAATAGTTTAACGATTGAAAAAAGAAAAAAAACATATGCACCAATCAGCTCATTTAAAGGAGTGTTCCGCTAAGAGTGTTTTTAGAATAAACTGATTTTGTCACAATTTTTTATGTAATGTATTCTGAAAATGACATGTCTCGGTTTTTTTTAAAAAAATTGTTTTTTATTGATGAAACACCGCTAAGTGCCTTCCCACCAGACCAGAGCAATGCTACCCTGGCCTCCAATCCACTTTAATTATAGTTTTGGGGCCCATCATATTGTAAGTCGATGTAGGCTAACATTTTATGGCTACTCAAAACTTGCCAGGTGGCCATCTCAGTTTAACACATTAGCCCCTTGGTTAGAAGATCTCATCAACAATTAGCCCCTTGGTGTATACTAGGAAGACTACCGAATTTTCCCCTATAAAGTATAAACTACACAACCTTTTCAACATTCTCCAAAGATGAAGACCTGAAAAGACGCAGGGTGAAATCGAAGATGTGGACAATTTTTATTTGGGAAAATTTCAAAAAATCCCCCAAACTTTGACCTGAATATCAAAAATACTCCCAAACTTTTAATTTTTTCAATCGTACTCCCAAACTTTCATTCCGTAATCAAAATTGCTCTCACCGTCTGCATCCGTCAGCTCACTAACGGGAATTGCTTACCTAGACACTAACGGACCCAAAAAAAACCGTTAAGTGGCCCAAAACGACGTCGTTTGGGGCCTTTTTTTTAAAAAAAAAAAAAAATCTTCTTCTTCCTCCCACCGTCGCCCCCTCTCTCTCTCTCTCCACCGTCGGCCCTCTCTCTCTCTCTTTCTCTCTCTCTCTCTCTCTCTCTCCCACGATTTCATCATAACCCACACTAGGTTACACCATTTTTGGTCCAAAAAAATTCAGATGTACAAACTCCAAGATCGATTTTCTCGCTACCCACTTGGTTTTGGCTTGATTTCAGTCCATTGGTGAGCTCCCATGGTCGATTTGTGCGAGATAGGGCCACCCGCGGCCATATCGAGCGGCAATGATGGCGAAAAAGGGGCAGAAGAGTCTACACCGCCGCTCAAAACGACGGTGGGAGCAGCAGTGGTCGACCCAAACACCCAAACCGGAGTGGTGGTGAGCGGTGGTGTCCGTGAAGACTCCGTGGTGCCTGGGAAAGCCACGATTTTGGCCAAGGGGGGCCAGATCTGGAACTATTAATAGCGAAAAAGGTAAGAAACATGGTCAAGGGTTGATGGGTGTCGGCGGTGGTGGTGCTAGAGCTACGGTGGGTGATTTCTCGGGTGATTTTGGTGCTGATGGTGGTGGTTCAGGTGGTTGTGGTGGGAGGAAGGAAGAGATTTTTTTTTTTTTTTTAAAAAAAGGCCCAAAACGACGTCGTTTTGGGCCACTTAACGGTTTTTTGGGTCCGTTAGTGTCCAGGTAAGCAATTCCCGTTAGTGAGCTGACGGATGCAGACGGTGGGAGCAATTTTGATTACGGAATGAAAGTTTGGGAGTACGATTGAAAAAATTGAAAGTTTGGGAGTATTTTTGATATTCAGGTCAAAGTTTGGGGGGTTTTTTGAAATTTTCCCTTTCCCGGGCATCCTACGTGGCACGCGAACCCCGTATCCCACATGGCCGAGCCGTCCACCTAAGCAAATACCGCATTTTGGATATGCGGCTGTGAACACCCCGCGTTGCGAAATGTCCACGAAAAGGGTTTTGGTTTTGGAAAAATGATTTGATTGATTGACTGGAGTCGCCACCCGGATTTGAGGACCGTACCCGAGAAACCTTTTTGAAAAATGACTCTTTTGCCCTTGAAATAGAAAATGTTTTACTGGCCTCGTGAAACGAGATTTCTCGGGTCCGGGAGCTAGGTTACGCAAGGGGAAGGAATTCAAAGCACCCCCCACGCCCGGCGAAATCACCTGCCTCTACTAAGTGTTTAAAGGGGTTTGAAAATATTGTTTGAATGGACATTGTACACAAATTCATGTGAAAAGCACAACTAATGCATCAAGAAGATTAATGAGATTATGGGTGAATGCTTGTGCAAAATGTTATGAGTGGATGATTTATGTACAAAGGATGCTAAAATTTCACCAATTTGACCCCAAACTGCCTTAAGATGATCCAGGAATTGATCATAAGTACCAAACACATCACACCTGGATTGCAATCTGGGCGCCTGGATTAGGCAGATCCAGGCACCTAGATTGAATACAGGCGCCTGGAAAGGGCCAATCCAGGCGCCTGGATGGCCTTCCAGACAGAAGCCTCAAAACCTCATTTTCCACTATAAACACCAAGTGCAATACTTTTGACTAATTTGTACACATTCTAAATGATGTTTTGCAACACAGTAGCCAACATGAACCTCAAATTTAACTCAAATGCATATTGTGAACTTAAAAGAGACTTGATTTTGGATGATTTGATAATGAAATGCAATACATAAAACATATCTCTGAACTGATGTTCTATATCCATGCATATGATATACTATCTAAGCAACTTATACTTGTAGCAAAGAGAAATGAAATGAGTCTATACTAATGAGAGCATGAAAATGCTTGTAATGGACCTTAACAATGTGGGCAATGCTTAAATAACATGAAGAATTTCCACAAACATATTGGATACTCAATGATCAGATTTCATGAATGATGTATGAATTTATGCGAGCATCTTTCTCTCATACACCCCTTTATTACATTTGGCTTTTGCCTTCAAAAGACTCCAAATATTCACTATTATGGAACTTTAAACATTGAATAAGTTTGAACAACCATCAACGCATGCAAATAATATCACGAGGATTGACTAAAATGCAAAAGAAAGCAGAAAACATGACCAAGGAAAGGGAATCCAGGCGCCTACATGGAGCGAGTCCAGGCGCCTGGAAAGAGATGATCCAGGCGCCTGGATTGAGCACTGATGCACAAAACAGATTTATTTCTTGATTTATTTCAGACCTCTCCCAAATCCTCTACTAGTATTGATGACCAGTGAGTACCTAGTTGAGTTTCCCTCAGGGCCTACTAGAGCACATTGGTAGAAAATTACCTTTTTGGCTTGATCAAAGGACTTGAAATGAGTTTTAGAGTGGATTTTGTGGGCTTATAGCTACTGGACTTGGACTTTCAGAGCTATTAAGAGCTGGTTATAGTTGAATAATGGAGGTTTGATTGTGGAGGATGAAATATAGATGGTTAATGTGATATAACGGTGGGTTTTGGGGTAGAAAATGAATGGAATTGGGAAGGATTGATGAAGGATGGAACTCCTGATGGAATTTCAGCAGAGTAACAGTAAGGGAGAGAAGGAGAATTTTCAGCCCTCTCAAATGGAGGGGGAGGGGTTGCTTAAATAGGCAAACAAGGGTTCAAAGTGGGCCACTTGAACCCTTAGAAAGGTTGAGGGATCACCTAGGGGTAAAATGTAGGGGTAATCATCTCTCTCACACCCCTCTCCAACTGATTCTGCAACAAAATCATCCAAGATATCGTTCCCGCCCACTATCAACTTAAACTACACTCAACCTGGACTGATATCCAGGCGCCTGGATTGTGCAATTCCAGGCGCCTGGATTTGACCAATCTAGGTGCTTGAAAGAGCAATCCAGGTGCATGAGTTTTAAGGTTTTGGGCCATTCCAGGGGTTTCAAAGGGTATTTTGGTAAACTTATGGAAGATTATTGGTGATGGCCTCAAGCCTTACATGCTCTATATAGGCATTTTCATCCTCGGGGAAGTTCCGGAATTCCGAGGATCCGGAATGGGGTGTCTACAGCGGCATTAGGGTTTCAAATTTTGAATACCGCAGATCAGAGAAGCGTACTTCATTTCAATATTCTCCCACCAGAGCTCTGCGATTTCGGCGATTGGGCGAACTCGGGCAACTCCCACAACCGCCGCCAACGACGACTCTGCGACAGGGTCGCTGTCTACAGTACACGATATCTCTCTCTCTCTCTCTCTCTCTCTCTCTCTCTCTCTCTCTCTCTCTGTGGGTTCCTCTGTAGTACAAAATCTAGTGCACTGTGATGGGTTCACACTTCACAGGTTTTACATCTATGGGTCACTTCACAGGTGTGTGTTGATTGGGGGTTTTTGTTAAACTAGCAAACCACCATACCACAATACATATGCGGCAAACCACAATACACGTGATGGTTCACAGGTTTTTGATTGGCCAGGAGGTTTTTGTCAGTAGCAAAAACCCCAATCAAAAGGCTACATGGAAGACCAACTCCCACCCCTTGCACAATTGAACCTCCTGGCCATTGGTTCAATTGACCAAACCAATGGTAAGACGCAATGGCTCAAACTCCATTTTTAGCCTATTTTGCTAGTTTCCAAAATAGAGTTGTGCCTAAATAGGACTCTCCATAAAAAGGAGTTTGTTTTGCAGGTTGGGAGGGATCTTAGCTAAAAAAATCAAGCATTTGAAACAATTGGAACTAATTAGGCGCAGAAATCGCACTATAATCTACAGTTGTTCAACATTGTTGGGATTCTAACCTATTAGGTTCCTTTTGATGAAGGCACAATTGTAGTGTGGTTTGAGCCATTGGTGTCTAATAGAAGGTAAAATAATGTTTATGTTCGAAGTGAAATCTTTTTTGCTTTGAACTCTTTTTTTGGTACATTTTTTATGGAATGATAGGAACGAGTGACTTCATCTTTATAGGGAAAATAGATGTATGTGTTCCCAAAGAGCAATTTGTTACACTATATGAGAATTCTTTCCTCTTCCATAATTGCTTTAGAAATTGGTATATTTTGCAGTTTTTAAGTGCATATTCTGGGCTGATTTGCTGTTGTTTACTGTAGGTTTTATTTATGATGGAGCTCCAAGATTTACGCCAAGGGCCCATTGACGACACAGTCCTTGTGCTACAGCAAGGCCATCGCCCCCGTGCGGTTTGGCAAGCCAATGCAAGTGCCAATTCCCCTTTTTAGATTAAATATTGTGTTTCCGTGTACAAGTTTTAATAAGAATTCATAATTTCAGGGGAGGGGTTAACGCGAGTCTGATACGATCACCATTCGGCGTTGCGAACGGGAGTTGCGTTCATTGGATCCTCCCCCGTCGGCTCCTATTGTAGAGTTGGTTACACAGGCAAGATTTGGTGGCCTACTTAACATGCAGTACATGTAGTTAGATCTTGTGTTGTTGACAGCACTAGTGGAGCATTGGAGGCCAGAGACTCACACTTTCCATTTCACTTCGGCTGAGGCGACGGTGACGCTCCAAGATGTTGAAATAATAACTGGTCTCCCGGTCGATCGTAGATCGGTGACAGGGAGTACGGATTTGGATTGGGAGCAAATGGTGCGGGACCTATTGGGTCTCGAGCTTCGACATGCACCAGCGAGACGAGGGAACAAGGTAACACTGCAATGGTTGCGGGGACACTTTAATGGATAAGTTGAAGAGACAGATACGCAAGTTCAGATTGAGCAAAAGGCACGGGGATACATTATGCAGCTAAAAGGGGGTGTGTTAGTGCCCGATGAATCATCATCCCGCGTGCATTTATGCTATTTGGAACTTCTTCGGGACCTTAAAGCTGTAGGGCAGTACAGTTGGGGTAGTGCAGGGCTAGGTTCCTTGTACAGAGGCCTATGCCATCTTTCTGAGTCAAATAGTAAATACGCAAGAGGCTTCAAGTGTGGGCTTGGGATAGGCTACCATATCTTGCCCCTGGACGTGTTGGGGACCGGTCCCCTCGCCAGGGAGCTGCCTTAATTGAACAGTAAATTTTTTTCATACATTCACATTGTTGCATGTACATGTATTTGTCAAGTGAAATATTGAGTTATTGTATTTTCCATTTTACAAATGCTATCACTTATTTAAGTTCGTATGGTTTCATTGCAGGTGGGATGACAAATTCCACTCCCCCGACCTAGCGACCCACGTTGTTGGCCATTACAGGCACTCGTTGGATATGCAAAAGCCTGATGAGGTTAGTAGGACGTGTTATCTTCCTCATAACACGACTTAAACACTTTGGTTGTTGTTTGAAGTAGGCATTTATTATGGTTTTACCTTCCAAGATTGGATCCATTCTTCTTGCAATAAACTTTGGATCTCCAATAATTGTGTGTGCAGGTTATTTGGCAGCCCTACAAAGATGCGTTGATTGAGTTGTTGCCCCCATTTTGCTCTGCTGGGAGGAATATTTGGAGGGCAAAGGTGCCCCTTATAAATTTCAATATCATAGAGATGCATCAACCCGAGAGAGTCATGCGACAGTTTGGATATCGACAATTGCCTCTAGAACCCTCTCGTGCTCGAGACCGTTCGCACGGTATGGAAATGAAGAAACATTCGTATAATTGGGCAGATGAGCATAGAGTACATGTAGAGGGGTGGGAAAATAGGCTCAAATACATTGTACCAGAAGGTGAGCCCGACATTGTAGGAGCATACCCCGATGAGGATGAGTACGTCACTTGGTACAAGAGAATAACCGTGCCATTTGTTAGTCAAATGAGTGCATCATTGGACAAAGCGGTGAGAGTGATAATGTTTTGTTACTTCGACATTAGTTAAACATAAATTCATTAAACTGATCTTAAATTTTCTTATTTGCAGATGAATATATTCAGGAGCCTAATTAGCACAAACTTGTCAGAGCGAGTACAGGCGATGGGGAGGCAGGGGTTGATGTGCATTGTTGCCCAAGAGAAATTTCTAAGGAAGGAACCCCCGGTGCACGGTGTATGGAGTCCACGTTGTGGAATTTAACTGCGAGTTAGGGGTGTCTGAAGTGGAGACACCAATGCATCCAACAAGCCCAGGTAAAGGGAATCACAAGCACACGGTCGAGTTGGTAGAGCGAAAGTGCACTTGCGGGAAGTTTCAGCAATGGAAAATGTCGTGCTCGCACATGATTGCAGTATGCATGAAATTGCGTGTTGATGTATTTTAATATTTCGACGACGTTTGGACGCTCGACTCAAACATTGGCATTTATGGGTCCCAACCATTTTTTCCCATTCATGACAGAGAGTATTGGCCGCCCAACGAAGGACCAACAATCTTACCTAACCAAGATTGGACATGGGGTCAAGGGCGTCCACAAATTAAACAATTCAGAAATGAGATGGACTGGATGGAGTCACAACCATCACAAACACGAACCTGCTCATTTTGTGGACAACAAGGGCATAACAGACGAACGTGTTCCCAAGTACGAGGACAACCATGAACTTCTCCAACGACCATGTAATTTCGTTTACTATGTACTTGTGTTACATGTAATCAGGCTTATGAGTAGTTCTTATTATTACTTTGTATAAAGAAGTTTTTTTTTTCTTTTTTTGTACTACACTTTATCCGGATTTTATATATATATATATATATATATATATATATATATATATATATATATATATATATATATATATATATAAGTAATTAGTATAACTTATATATTAAAAAAACTAATCAGTATAACTTAATAATTTATAAGTTTAGGTAAAATTAGTGGAGTTTCCCAAATGATAAAATAAAAAATCTGCTAAAATCAATAAACATACTGATTTTACCAGCTCAATTGAATATGTGAAAGTGGTTGATCTAATTTTTCAAAATTTTCAAATTTTTATTCAAATTTTAGGAATTTGATTTCCGAACAAAAACTTTAAAGTTTGAATTGAAAAGAACTTCACATGTTCTTGAGGTACTTAATGATGATCAGCTGGACATTTAATTAACTAATCTTTGGTTTATTTACCAAATATGCAACAAAACATCATTTGACATTGTAACATACTAGTAATATTTACTCCCCCACTTCTGTTCAACTACGACCAAACTATCATACTTGAAGAGTTCACAAAACTGGTTTTTAGGTATTGTTTGACAAATTTGAAATATTTTCATTGCACTTCGTAACTATAAATCTGAATTTCGACATCCTAACTATAAATCTGAATTTCGGTAGACTTATTATTTTTAATGTGCTCCATAAGATAGATGTTTTCGATCATCTAAATGATGGAGCCTATATGGTACTGTAGCAAATCAGTTATAACTCTGATCCCAGGCGGAGCTTTGTTTTACGAGGGGCAAATAAGTGTTGTCTTATTCTTATAAATTAGGCACTTATTGGAATGAAATTAATTTGATTTTCACACAAATGATGAAAATATAGATTTATAAGATCAACGGTTCGGAACTTCGGATCATAAAACAAGTATTGCAACGACTTTCATTTTAAAAACACATGAGAATTGTATTCATCTTGAAAACAAAAATTGATGCACCCATAATTAATTGTACTCACTTTACACTTACCCTTTTTAATTTTTTCATATTTTGTACAATAAAAAGTAGACTCCGATTATGAGTTTGAAACCTCATCTTGATGGCCATGTTGGCAACCATATCCTTATATATCTCCACCTTTTTTTGGTTTTCCTCTCCTTTTTCTTTTTGTGTATATATATATCCATGTACAACATAAAAATATAAAGAAATCCTGTAAAAAAATTAAAATAAAATATATATTTCCACGTTGGGTAGTCCCATATTCTCCACGTTACATGGATGGCTTATAGCAAATGAACACTTTTTTCTTTCTTTTTTTTTTTTTCTTTTTTTTACTTGTGTGAATTACACCACACATTGGGTATTTTTTATTTGCTAAGTCAAAATTAATGGCTCAACACGACCCATATATTTCAAATTTTTCTGTATGTATCCAAACCATTAATTCATGAATTGGGACCAAAACGTACAGTTCACCAGAATTTTTGTCAGCCCTAGTTATTGGTCACCACATATGATGATATAGAATTGAGAATGCTCACATGAGTATCAACAAATCCTGTTAAAAAATAAAAAATAAAAACAGGATCGTCCACTTGAGCTTCGAACACAGGTCTTAATTTATGAAATATAGTCGAGGGTAGTCAAGTTGTAGACCATTTCAAACAAAACCAAATGATATTACTAAAATTTGCAGCACACACATGACTAAAATGAAACATCTAATACAAATTGTCACACAAAATAAAACAAACAAATCTTCTACATTTCATCAGAATAATCAGATAGTTCTGGATCAGTTGCATAGTCCTCATCATTCCAAATTGCTTTAATCAACTCCTTCCGATTACAACCATCCCTTTCAACCTCCTTCACAACATCGATAAATTTCTCCTGACGTGTAACCCGCTTTGTCATTGCCTTAATTTCCACCCGCAACCTTTCGCAAACATCATTGTGGAGACATTGCAACCTTCTTCCGTTCATGATTTGCACGGAACGCGCCTTAGGCACCTTCTGCATGTACTGCCGACACTTGACTTCCAACTTGTTGCGCTTGACAAATAAGTTTGGTCACTCAAGTAAAGCAGCTGCATCTCTTGAGTAAGGTGTTTGGTTCCAGTCTAACATAAATACAAAATCTTCGTTCGCATCGTACTGCTCTTTCAGAGTCACAAAACATCGTCGACTATGCCGATCAAAAAAAGAAAGATCGTAGTTTAGTTGAGGGTAGTTGCGATGGTCTTCACGCGGATCGACACCCACCGTTGGGCTGGTCTCCGTCTTGTGCATCCTACGAATTCTATTCCCCACCACAGTTCCGCGAAAACCCGTCATTACATGAACAGGCAAAGCATCTCAGGATTTGGCTCGGTGGCGGGCAAGCCAAGCATCCAAGTGCGAAGGGGGTGCAAGAGCACTGTTGTCATTACTCATTTGTCTTTCGGGTCGTACTCAAGTGGAGCGAATATTGTTAGAAGGATGGGGAGGAAGACTCCAATGAACAAGCCTGCCATTGAATCTGATGTTCAAACCAACACGCTCTGCCTCTTCTTCTAATCTACGTCTACAAAATTGAATTCTTGCATCCGATTCATTTGCATTTTCGTTGATACGAGAACACTCTCCCTGTTCTAACTTTCTTCCACATGGAAAGTTAGGATCAATTTGGTATAAAAATCTGTGAAATACGCACACATATATATAGTGTCAACATTGTATGACACAAATGCGGCATAGTATCTACAGTACAATGCCGCATATGCCACATGCGGCATTGGGTCAAATACTGCATATCCAAAATGCCGCATTTGCTTAGGTGGACGGCTCGGCCACTTGGGATATGAGGTTCGCGTGCCATGTAGGATTGCATATTTTTTAAAATAGTTTGAGAAATGGTATATTTTGGTGAATTGTTTTAAAAATTGGTATATATCGGCCAAAAATCCGCTATTGTATATCAACTACTGCACAAGACTTAATTTACCATCAAGTAAGTTGAACATATAGATTCACGTAAGTCGAAATACTTCCGTGGAGGCTTCTAATAATGCATCAGTAATTATTCAAGGAAGGAGGGAGGCATTGTTATCGCTGGCTGCTACTGTCATGCTACTACTAATGATCTAATTTTGAAGAGGGGAGTGAGTGCTCGTCAGTTTGTTGCTGCGTTTGGTGATGCCTTGTTGCTGTGTTTGGTGATGCCTCTTGTTGCT
Organism: Vaccinium darrowii; assembly: GCA_020921065.1. Classification (NCBI taxonomy): domain Eukaryota; kingdom Viridiplantae; phylum Streptophyta; class Magnoliopsida; order Ericales; family Ericaceae; genus Vaccinium; species Vaccinium darrowii. Next base: position 13,862,912 of record CM037155.1, read on the forward strand.
ATTTCATGGGAGGATGCTAGGATTAGACTGGTTACGAAAAAGGATAGTTCCTTGGAAGGAATCTTCGGCAGCCTATACATCCAGGGTTTTATTGGAAACACACACGACCACTGGCAGCCGCGGCGGCGGAAGCAAGAGAAGAACACGGCTGGAGCAAAACAAGTAGTAGTGCGCTTTATTATTTTTATTTCCTACGGATTTTAGTCGAATGCTCAATTTGTTTTAATCTATGAGCAGCTAAATTTTTAAACTAGCGTTGAGGATGAACCCCGTATATTTTATTGATTAGTATTATGCATGTGATTTTCTCCAATATGTGTTTATCGTGTATTGTTCTCGGCTCATTAACTAATATGCATGAAAATCGGACATGGATTCAATCGGTATGAACGAGTTTTTTTCCATGATTTGATGTCAATATATTAATCTTATTGCTTGATTTATCAAAGTCTACACTTAGGTACGAGATATCTACTGTGAGTTGTCTTTACGGATACAGTTGATAATTTTGGCTTAAACTTCGAAGCAGAGAGAGAACATATTTTTATTTAAAAAGAAAAGTGTTTAACATAATATTATCCACGGTGGTTAAGATTAGTTTCCAAAATCATTTTGTAGAATTATAGGAAGAATCATTGCATAAGACTAATTGCTATATTTATGAATGTGAATTCTGAAACCTTAGTTATTTTCTCAACCGTTATTCTCTGCTATTTTTGCGTGTTAGTTTAATTATTTGTTTTGTCATTATTCTATTTTATTTTTAGTTTTCAAATCAACCACAACTTTTGGGTTTCGATCAATTTAAGTTTATTTAGTTTTCCTAGAAAATATTACAAGTCCCTGTGGGTTCGACTTCGAACGTGCACTGCTATACTTTAATATGATTTGTGCGCTTGCGAGTACAATAAAATTTCACAACACCTTTTAAGGGATCTTTTTCATTTTGGGTTGGCCTCTATATTGGGTGACTCCTTGTTCACCTTGTTATTTCCCTTTGGGTCCCTGGTGGTGCATGATTGTCGCGGGGACGCTAGGATGGGGTGCCAACTTTGTTGGGATGTCTTTTTGTGTAGTGATGCCTTCTCCTAGATCCCTATAATCTTTGTAATCCGTTTTCGAAGATTAATAAAATCTTTTTTTGCTATTAAAAAAAAATTATAGATTCTAGAGGTCATTAACGAGCTTATTTTCTTAATGGTCAATTTCAACCGTTAAGATTTCATACTTTACTTATTCCATCATTTTTTGGGATCTTGACAACCACGTGATTGGAAGAATTAATGCGTCCGGAGGCATTGAACTCTTATGGTGCACCACCCGAGTGCACCCTGAGGTTTTTAATTTTGCTAGCCTGAACCACTTCCCGATCACATGCAGCGGAGCCCACACGACTTTTGGTTATTTCTCTCTCTCTCTCTTCTCACTAGCGTTGAGTCCATTCGATGCATGAGACAAAAAAAATCTGCTTTGGTATTTTTTTCATCCTCGTATATTGAAGGGGGCACAATGTTAGTAATAAATATGAGTGAAAAAAAAAAAGATGTCATCAACAAAAAACATCAATCCATGACTTTTACAAATTGTCAATCCTTAATTTTCAATGAAGAAATAAAAGAAAGTGACAAAAAAAAAGGTGATTACTTCTGTGCTCCATGGATGCTTAATTAATATGGACAATTACAAGAACTTTTTGTTTTGTTGTTCTTTTTACAATGTTAATCCTCAAACATATTTTGAAACCCACTCCCCACTTGCTCATGAATCTCTCTCATTTATAAATTAAAAATTATAAAAAATTAGCATTGTGGGTTTGACGATTTTTGTAGGAAAAACAATTTCTATAAGGTATGGATTGGTTGATGATTGGATATAGTTTGTAGTAGTACAACGGATTTGGAGAACTCGTAACCCAAGTCAATACATCTTTGTAGTGATCTCAATTGTAAACCCTCTATGATCTGTATTTGATATCAAAATCGTACAATTTGTCTGAAATGTTGAGTAGATCATTTATTTAAAAAATCAAATTAATTGGATACTGGTAGCCATATATTCATATTCCATTCATATGGATGGCCAATATCATTTTAGAGAATATACTATAACTCAATTTTTTTTCAATTATATGTCTACCAATCTCCGATAATCATATTTTTTTGAATATATAATATGCTCAACATTCTGAAAAAATGAACGGTTGACCGACTGAAAATCGGATCTCCTATTGATTTACTATTACAGTGAATAAATTAATTTTCCCAACTAATATAATTAAACCCTAATCAATGTGATTATGCAAGATAATAAACGCAAGAAATAAACAGCAAGCATAACATATAGATATACGTGGAAAAAACCCAAGACGGGGAAAAAACCACAAGAGAAGAAGAGAGCACTATACGCAAAACACGGAAACAAAGTTTCTTACAACCACGCTATGAACTCCTTCAATATTGGCTAAGAACTTCTTTGCTGACTCCTCATGAACTGCTCTAATAGATGCTCCTTCGGATTCGACTCCTCAAATCCTTGATTTACGCAGGACTCCTCCTTTAGACCAATCTCCAATCGCCTTTGAACTCCATCAAAGAACTCCAAGTGATGTAGAAGATGAATAAAATACCTTGAGAGATATTCTCTAAGCATATAGATCTTCATACCTCATTGAATCTCTCAACGAAAAATAACCCACAAGTGTTTTTCTTGCTCTCACGAACTTTTCTCTCTCTATTCACATTGTGGCTGCAAGAGTTGATGATCAGAATGAATAGCCTCTTTATATAGAATTTTCTGACCTAGCATAGCTCGCTTGAGTGGTCTCTCAAAGTGGCTCAAGCGATAGAAATGTTGCGGCTGCTAGGGTTCACGATCAGAATGAATCTTTACATGGCTCGCTCGAGCGGTTTCTTCAGGTGGCTCGAGCGACCTATTTCACCTTGTTGTATCTCCGAATTCCTTGTACGTATTGAAGCTTCTAGTTCTCTCAAGCGGTCTTTCTAGGTGGCTTGAGCGACCTATTTAACCTTGCCGTATCCGAATTTCATATGTGTTACAAATCTTCAATTCAATGACTGAGGCGCTGAATACTAGCTTCAACTCCAATCCACCACTAAAACAACTAACTAGCATTTACAAAGGATTTTAATTACATGAAAACGTCACGGAGTTAGGCAATCACAAATAAGGAACTTACAACGGTTCTGATCCCAAATGAAAATTTTAAAGAGCCCACAAGTGAGGTTAATAACAGGGATGTAGTGACTTGACCCACTACGGAACCCGAGTTCGTAATACCACACCAACTCCTCTCTCTCTCTCTCTCTCACTCTCTCTCTCTCTCTTGAAATTCAGGGGCGAACGCAAGATTTATCATCAGCGGGGTCAAGAATATACAACATATACTCCTTTGTCCCATTTTGATGGTCCCCTACTAAAGTAGGTTCAATTTTTGGATAAAAAAATTAAAGTATTTTCAAGTATGATTTTTCAAGTTTTTTCGTACCAAATTAAAGATTTCGATTAGTTCTTTAATTTGGTATGAAAAAATTTGAAATTATGAACGAAATACTTTATTTTTTAATCTAAAAATTATATGTTTTCCGTAAGGAACTATCAAAATGGTCAGAGGGCGTACATTAGAATAGATCTATTCAATATATACATGTAAAAAGTGGTATGACATGTTATTTAGATTAGAGAGAGAGTGAGAGAGGAAAAAAAGAAATTTATATGATGTATAACTGTGCCCCGCTCATTCACATATGAGGGAGAGCACGTAAAAAAAAATGGTGGAACCACAAAAAAAAAGGGGGGGGGGAAAAGATCATGGATGATTCGGTGAATTATTTATACAAGGTTGTCAATATTTCATATTTATTGGGACAAGACATAGAGAATAGAGTTTAAATCTTGAAGCAAAACTATCTAAATACTATTAAAAAAATATACTCCCTCCGTCTTTTTTTAAGTGATCCACTTGGAAAACGTGTATTTTTGCGGACGTTTAAAAATGTACTTTCGCATATCTTTTTTAAAATTTTTTGCACTAAATTAAAGTACTCAATGAGCACTTTAATTTGGTATAAAACAAATTAAAAAGTTATATAGAGAAATATGTTATTTAGGAGTTTGAAATTGCACGTATTCTCGTATGGATCACTTAAAAATGGACGGAGGGAGTAGTACATGTGCAGAGAATTTTAATCCCAGCAAGTTCAGGTCCTTCAGGACCCCCTTCCTAGTTCCTTCCGATACCTAGGTCCGCTCATGTCCTGAATCCTATGACAGACAACAAAAATCCACCGTAGGCTCGCTCGCATCGCAAACCAGTTCTACTAGGGTCCCTCGATCCCATATTTCCAATCCTCCGAGTCTCAGCATTTCCCTCCGCGGACGACGACGACTGCCGGGCCAGCCACCACCACCACGAAGGTCAGCGCCCACCGGCCACCCCCACGGTCATTCTTAGTCGAGGCTTTCGGCAAGTTCAACAGTCGGTAACTCCCTCCCACCTCTCTTTCTTTTCAGTTCAAATTAGGGCGCTTGATTTGAGATGACTGTATGCTGGCGTTTGTGTTTTTACATGAGCACTCTGAGGCTGACCTGATCAGTTTGGTTTGGTAAACACAGGGTTAGGGCATCTTATGTGTTTGATTTCTTCCCTCAACAATGCGCTGATTGAATATTATTATTATTACGTATTATTATTATAATAGAGTGGTGGCTCTAGACTTAGGGTGCGTTTGGAACTTGAAGAAAGTGAGGAAAAAGAACAAATGGGAAGGGTTATATGTGGTTTTGTTTGGTTCTTATTTAATACTGTGATACTAACTATCGTCCCCTTCTGCAACACCATTTACTTCTCTCGACCAGGTTTAAAATTTATAGCTTCCTCGTGGTATTGGGGACTATGAATCCCATCTAACCCATTGGTGTTGAGAGTCTGTTCAAACTCACAAACACAAACGCCATTGCACTAAATTATAGCTGATGATTTTTAGACGGTAAAGGAAGTGGAACAATAATCATAGAACAGTTATGTTAGAAAATTAAAATCTACTCATTTTTTTATAGGAGGATTAAATTAGTGTTAAAAATATGTAATTTATCCGTTAGTAGTGTTTTGTAAATCAATTTATCCATTAGGTAGTGTTTTGTAAATCAATTTATCTGTTAGGTAGTGTTTTGAAATGTTAAACTGTGGGGTTAATTATGACGGACAAAAGGGAAGCAGTTTGGAGGGGAACTGCAGGTTGCTTGGCTGTGAACAGTTAAGAAACGATATCTTCTCAGGGGTTGGGGAAGTCTTTTGAAGGTGGAGGGCTATGAAGCATGCGTAGTTCAAAAATTATGCCGTACGGGTACTTTGCATGGTACTTACTTCTATATAGTATATTTGTACCGAAGACACAATGCGCGTACCCAAGAAAGAACACTGGCATTGGAGATTTTGAGAAATTAAAAGAACCAAAAAAGAACAATAACTAGCCTAGTTGATATAAATTGCAATTTGAAGCTAATGACAGTTTTGTATTACTGTGTGGTTTGATAATCCTTGTCTCTTTTTGTGTATGTGCTCCCCTATGCATTTTATACGGTGACTATGGAGAATAAAAGGAAAGGTTCACTAGTGAAGTCACATTATGATTTGACGCTTCTAATGTGAAACTTGCAGGAAATGGCAGGTGCTGTGTGTGTGTTTTCTTAATGGCTTGTTGATCTGTGATTCTGTATCTATTCACAAATTTTATTGTATGAGATATTTGTCAGCAACTTTTGTATTTTATGAACTTGTTTGCGCGATAAAAATCATAAAACAAAGGTTGACTAAGATATGCAGCATTCGTTACTATCAAATTTGAAATGAAGTTCCACAACACATACAAGAAGGGAAGGCCTTGGCACAACCAAAGGGTACTTCTTTGTGACCTGAATAGGTTTTTTGACATGAAGGAGTCTCTCTACTGGTAGAGGTATTGTTCCGTACCTCTATCCCTTGCCACACACCATAGTGGTAGGATGCTCGTGCATTGGACTACTTTTTTTCTGAGACATTTTGGAAACATTAGGCGGGTAGATGTAGATGTTCAAATTGGTTGTAAGCTGTATCTTCATTATATAAAGTGATTGCCGATGTGTGGACTGTACTTAATGTCATTTATGAATTGCAGACATCATATTGTATAGTTCCCTTGATTTTGCTGTTCTTCTTGGTATATTATATCTCGACGTAACTCTCTCCCTATCTCTCTCTAGCTTTGGAGATCTGCAAGTACCAGACACAATCACCAGATAGGGATGCGTGGTGGTAAATCAATGCGCGTTTGGGCTCAGGTTAGCAAACGTTCTATCTATTCTCTAACTCTTTTTTTTTTGTGTGTGTGTGTGTGTGCACGCGTAGAGGCATAGAATGATAGTATTGACTGGGGGATGATCATGGCAAAGAACGATTAATAAGATTAATAAGCTTTATCATGTTTATAAATCCTTCTTCGCCCTCTTTTTTGACAGTTTTGTAGCCATCACAAGGGGGTAAGTGTTGCAAATCAAATTTTAGCCTGATTCTTTGTTTTTAACCCTAGCCCCAGGTCAAGAAACATTAAATTTTCCCAAATTAAAACAAATAGACTGGAGCTTTCATGTGTTACAAATTGAGGATAAAATACTAACGTCTGTATCATTTAGCTCTACTATTGCGGGATGCTAGGACAAGCAATTGAGGGGAAAAGTTTTATGGTACAAAGGAATTGGTGGATTTTTTCTCCTCCAAACGATAGGACCTTTTTCTATTTAGTGTGTGGCTTTTTACTTCTTTTATCCTGGTCTGGATGTTTGATTTTTTTGGTAGGATTAAAAAATCAAGGAATGGGCTTCTTTGCATTTCTTGTCTATTTCCTCTGTCTCACTTTTTACCCCCTCCTCTGTTGGGCTTCCTGTTATTTGACACATATTCTATAAATTCTCAATGCTTAGCGATGCACATTTGCTGTTAGAGCCTTCAGAGCCTCCAGGTAAATGCTTGACACTTATTTATTGATTAGAAATCAGTTTTCATCATCAACAGGACTACACACACAACCACTTACACAACACACTCACATAGCATGTGGGACCCACATGCTACGTGAGTGCGTTGTGTAAGTTGTGTGTGTAGCATTTTTTGAAATTACTTTTTAGTTTGAATATTTTTTTAAAGGCTAATGCTTTTGCTTTGTTTATGTGAAAATTCTTTTAATTGCATAGTAATATACAGCATCGAGATGACATTGTTGGAATTGACTTTGGTACTACCAATTCACGTGCTGCTATTATGGAGGCACAGGTTTGTTCCAACTCTAGTTTTTAGTTTGGGTCTATCTGTTTGACATCTTGTCTCTCTATTTCTAGATTTTACATTAGTAGAAACTCAGAATGGTGCAAAAACTCAGAATGGTGCAAGAGTTGTTTGAGCTTGAAGAATAAACTTCAGTTCAACTTTTGCTAAATTTTTAGCATATATTTCGATCTTGCAAGCACTTTACTGTATTGCGGAGCAAAGGGCTTTTTTCTACTGACATATAACTGAAAATTGTATGAGCAAGTGTTTTAAATCATTTTTCTAACGTTTGCATATTTGTTTAATTAGCGTTGGAATTTGTTTTCCATTTCCATAGGTTCCCACCCTGCTTGAGAATGACAGTGGGCAAGCCATTCCATCCTTTGTTGCAGTTGATGATAAAAAGAGAATATTGGTGGGTGAAGCAGCAAAAACTCATGCCATAGCATACCCTGCAGCCTGTTTCTTTAATGTCAAGACTTTGTTGGGGAGGAAATTTTATGACCCCAGAGTCCAAGAGTTAAAGAGCAAGGTACCTTACCTGATTATTGAGGGATCTAATGGTGAAGCTTGGGTTGAAGTACATGGTCGACAATTCTCTCCAACTAAAATTTGTGCATTCATCATTGCCAAGCTTAAAAAGTTGTCTGAGTTATACGGTTTGCAGAGTTTCTCAAAAGCTGTTATAGCCGCTCCAATTTACTTCAGTGATGATCAGAAAGCAGAAATAGAGCTGGCTGGGAGAATTGCAGGTCTGGATGTGCTCGGGATTATTGATGAGCCAATTGCTGCTGCCCTCTCCTGCAAGAGCATAGATGGTGGTATCTTTGCAGTTTTCAGTTTGGGTGGTGGAACATTCAGCATTACTATCCTTGAGATCTCTAATGGAGTTAGCGGGGTAGGTATTCATGTGATTATTTCATGCTTTTTGATCTGCTAATTACTTATTACCTTTCCCTACTCTTTGTTGGCTTAGGTTAAAGCTAAAGAGTATGACACATCATTGGGAGGAGATGACTTTGATCTTATTTTACTGGATTATTTGGTTGAAGAAATTAGGAAGCTTTATTCTGTGGATATTTCTGGAGATCAAATGGCGATGATGAGGCTGAAGGAGGCTGCAGAGAAGGCAAAATTGGAACTCTCTTCTTCTGATCAAGCTTTGGTGGAGGTCCCTTTTGTCACAGCATCTGATCATGACCTGATAGATGCAAAGATCACTCTTAAACGCTCAAAATTTGAGGAACTAGTGGAGGGCCTGATTGAGAGAATGAGAAAACTCTGCAGGAAATGTTTGGAAGCTGCAGGTGTCAATGAGCAGGAGATTGATGAAGTTCTAATGGTTGGTGGGATGACGAGGGTTCCTCGGGTACAGATGATTGTTCAAGAAATTTTTATGAGATCCCCTTCTTGCATGCAGGTGAACCCCGAAGAAGCTGTGGCCATTGGTGCTCTGTTACAGGGAGCTCTCATAATTGAAGATCAGTGGAAACCGTCCCCTCACTTGCTTCCGTTGTCTCTTGGAATTGAGACTTTGGGAGGAGGGTTTGCAAGGATAATGGGCAGACACAGTTTGATCCCAAGCAAAGCAAGTCTAAACATCACGACATCGTGCGACTATCACGATGGTGTTTCCATTAGAATTTTACAAGGTGAGCACATGGTAGGTTCATTGAACAAGCTTCTTGGAGAACTCAAGTTGACTGGCATTCCACGTGCACCGCGAGGTGCGGTTAGTATTATGTTGGAGTTTTGTGTTGATACTACAGGGGTTCTAACTGTCTTAGCCAAGAGCAAAGATGCAGACATGGAGTGGTCTACAGAAATGAAATTGCTAGATGAAAGTGACGATTTTGTTAGGAAGATGGCGAAAAGTGCAATACTCTTTGGGCGACGGGAAATTGGGAATTTTGTGTTGATGCAACACAGATGCGTGCTTGAGTTCAAGATCGAAAGGATTGAAAAGATGTTAAACTTCTTCAGAAAGCAATTTCCACCGAAACTCATGGCTTGTTATGGGAGCAAGTTGGCTGATTTCAGAAAGAAGATGGACCTTGAAAATTTGCTCTTGCTAAAAGCAACGCTTGGTGAAGCTGCAGTGTTAGAGGAAGCATTAGTTACGTTTCACCCTAGCGAACTGTTGCTGGACAGTGATGATGAAGGTCATGAAAGCTGTTAGTTGGTGGGCGACCTGTGTAGGGTTCTTTTTGGCAATTTATGAACTTTTGTGGATCCCCTTTTTAGTATTTCGTCGTATCGACTGTTGTCTGTTGGTAACTTAATTTACTCCTGGAAAGTTTTGTTCAATTTATACATGTGTATCAACATTAATTATTTCGTGGGGCCTCCCATCCCATGGGTGCACAGGGCCAGGTTTGGTTTTTAAAAACCTGAGGATTGAACTGTTACGGTTTCAAAAAATCAAGGACTGTGTCCGGGTCAAAAGTTACACAGACCGAACCGAATCAACAATCTGCGACTCACAATTGCATGCTAATAAAACAGTCACGGCTGGACTTGCACAATATATTCCTAGTTCAATATTGGTGAAGGTGGGTAGCACACCCATGTAGATAGGAGGTTAAGAGTTTGAATCTCCCAATTTGCGTGTAGGAGTTTTTCTTTTCTTTGTATTTACCCTATAATGAGTTTATTTCTTGTATTGGTTAGGTTGTTGGGGTTGGTTGTCTCGTGGACTTTCACAATTGATGTGATGTGGTGTCCCGAGTTTTTTGTGCTTTATAGTGATGTAATTGACCACTTCTATTGACCGACAAAAAAAAAAATCACGGCATTAGCACAAAGGGGTTAAATCCAAGCCAAAAATAAGGGAGTGTTAGTCAAAAATCCCTCATAGTTCTAATTTTTTAGCCCAAGTACACACTTTTCTTAGGATAGAGACTAAGGATCCGGCTTGGTTTGGGTAAATTGAAAAAACTGATTTTTTGGTTTTTTTGGTTTTGTTCTTATTCAAAAAAAATTTGCATTTGTTAATTTTCGGTCGATTTTTTGTGGTTTCTTGGATTGTCTCGACGAAAGGAATCTAAAAAAGTATAATTTAAGTTTGGCTAATTATTTTATACTTTTTAGATTCCTTTCGTCGAGACAAGCCAAGAAACCACAAAAAATAGACCGAAAACTAACAAATGCAAAAATTTCTTGAATAAGAACAAAACCAAAAAAATCAAAAAACCAGTTTTTCAATTTACCCAAACTAGGCCGTCGACCTGAACTCAAATTGTGAGGGTTTTTTTTTTTTTTGGACATAAGCACCTTTAGTCTTTATTACCGGCATTGCCCACTTTTGGCCCAACCATCATCAGCTACTAGACTTCATCGTTGCCATCATCAAACTTCGATACCTCCTTTCCGACATTGACGACCTCAAATCCCTCCTCTCCAACATCGATTCTCTCCAAACCTTCCTGTCCTCGCCAACTCTCAATTCCAGTCCGTTCGGCCCTCTATTACCAAACCTTCCTAAAAAGAGGAGTTATGAAAATCAAAGTATCAAATTACCTATACCTGTTCTTGATTCCAGAGTGCTCTAATAACGACTTTGAGACCTTTGGATGTCGTTTTGGATTAAAATTTCAAAAAGTTAGTGACGCTTCACTAGATGTAAATTAGTGAGCATGCACTAGGTTCATAAAATGACCATTTATCACTGTAAACTAAACTAGTGAACATTCACTAAATGTAAATTCGCGAGCATGCACTAGGTTTATAAAACGACCCTTTGTTCATTGTAAACTAGTGAGTATTCACTAGATTTTGGAATAGTCACATTTCAAAAAGTTAGTGACACTTCACTAGATGTAAATTGCGAGCATGCAGGAGGTTTATAAAAGGACATGCTCTTTGTTCATTGTAAACTAGTGAACATTCACTAGATTTTGGAATAGTCACATTTTAAAAAGTTAGTGACAAACTAACTTTGTAAAATAAACCATTTAGCCATACAGCCCGTCCTCGTCCCCACCCCCGTTCCAGCACCCATGGCCATCATCTGAAGAACTCGACTTGGCCACCACCATGCTTAAAACAATGTCAATGGATATAGGGCTGGCTGAGTTTTTTGTTTGATTTTAACAAATGAGTTGTTAAAATCTTTTTCGACCTATTAGTTTATGTAAGCACATGGCACACTTGGCAAAATTGGAAAGAAGTACTAAAATGACAAAATTAAAACATGGCGCAATTATTTATTCATCAGTATTACAATATTTTTCGTCTTGAATGAACCTCCGTTTAGTCAAAATGTATGTACTTCCAAGTTCCAATCTCGTCACGAACTGAAAAAAGTAGTAATTTTTTAAGACCAAAATATAACAAAATTTTTAAAAACAAAAAGTTAGTAATTGTTTTGTGCATGAAGATTTTATTTATAGTAATGAATGAAAGAATCGATAGCCACTGTTTAACACTAACAAAGTAACCATCGAGATACATACAATAATAATATACGTAAAGAAAAACGCAGTCTCATTTCTCATTCAGCGATACAAGTTGAGTGAGCCACATCCCTCGAGTAATCTGGTAACGATCAAAGGAGCAGCCGCAGACAGATAACGATTTTTAAAAGAGTATAGCGCTAGGGCTTTTTGTTAGCAATTTTCTGTAGGTGGGCCTACATAGATCATAAAATTAGATATTGTATATTGTCGAATAAGGTTTGAGTGGTGTCGGTATTACCCATTAAGCCGTGATCGTCTAATAAATATTACCGGGTAATTGACAAATCTTTAGTAGCTCGTATTTGGGTTATATGACGTGCGTTAAGTGGTACGGGCTTATTATTAAGTGTAGAGACCATTAAAGGCCCATTAGGGTTCCATCTATTATGATGGGCTATGATGGAACCATGGCCTATAAAAATATGTGGTTAAGTCCCCACTCCAAACCCTAATCTCTTTCTCATACCATCCCATCGCGTGTGAGGCTAAGGTCAAGATCAAGAGTAGGGCTTTGGAGGTGGAAGACGAACAACCACACACACAAGGTGTTCATCCTCCATGGCGACAGGTACGCATCCGCTATTGTTTTCTTCAATGGTTTGACATGAGTTCTTGGGTTAGGGTTTATTATGAAATCCTACACTTTTCTCTTTTTTGGGGGGAAATAAGAGGGGGAGGGGAAATATTTGGGAAATAAACTTAAGCGCCTTTTTTTTTTTCATCTCCCGGGCAAAATGAAGGCTTTATACTAAGTAGCAAATCTAGTGCATATGTCACGCTATATGCCTACGCACCCAACTGTAAAATTGCCGTAAAATTGTATTACTCAAGGGTCATCAAAGTATTTTTCTTCGAATTGGAACCGTCTACGTTTTACGTGGGAGTGATTACATCCTCCATGCAAAAAATGAAGTAAATTAATTAGTGACAAACTAGGTTTATAAAAGGACATGCTCTTTGTTCATTGTAAACTAGTGAACATTTACTAGATTTTGGAATAGTCACATTTCAAAAAGTTAGTGATAAACTAACTTTGTAAAATAAACCGTTTAGCCATGCGGCCCGTCCTCGTCCCCACCCCTGTTCGACGATCCAGCACCCATGGCCATCATCTGAAGAACTCGACTTGGCCACCACCATGCTTAGAACAATGTCGATGGATATAGGGTTGGCTGAGTTTTTTGTTTGATTTTAACAAATGAGTTGCTAAAATATTTTTCGACCTATTAGTTTATGTAAGCACATGGCGCACTTGGCAAAATTGGAAAGAAGTTCTAAAATGACAAAATTAAAACATGGCGCAATTATTTATTCATCAATATTACAATATTTTTCGTCTTGAATGAACCTCCGTTTAGTCAAAATGTATGTACTTCCAATTAGGGCTATCAAAAAAAATCCGCGAACTGCAAATCCGAACTGGACCGAACCGTAGGTTTTGGATTGGGTCCATGGATTAATGGTCCGGACATGGATTGAAAAATTAGAAAATCGTGCTTCGCGGTTCGGTCCATAGATTTTCATAAAAAAACCGTGGATAAACCGAACTGGACCGTGAGAATTTAATTAAGAAAATTTATATATATATATATATATATATATAATACCTAATTGAAGGCACTAGGCAGGCCATTGTCTTCTTTCTTTTCTTTCTTTTTCGTTTTTTGTAGTTAGGGGATATTGGGAAAAAAAGTCTCTCTCTCTCTCTCTCTCTCTCTCTCTGTCTTTTAACAGTGCCGCTGTCTCTCTAGGTTTTTTTTAAATATTTTTTTGCTGCTATTTTTCTGAAAAATTCTGAAGATCTTAGGAGAGAAATCAAGTGAAATGACGATTGTACTCTTAGATGGGGTGGAATCTGTTAAAGTTTCCATCCATGTCCGTTAGCCTAGGACCACATAAAATGCAATGCAATAGTTTGAGTAAGTGAGCAAAATTTATAATTTGAGGACTAAGTAAACAACATGTGTATAGTTTGAGGGATGTTTTGGAAAAAAAAAAAACTCTAACTGGGGTTGAGCGTGTGTTTTTTTTTTCTTGGTCTGCAACCGGTTAGCTTACTGACAGGCAGGGAACCGGGGGAGGTGCTGTGCACTCCCGTGCCGTGCACCGTGTTGTGCGCTCCTCAGCCGTTCGATCGTGTTTTGGACAGCTCAAATGTGTTTTGATTTTTACCGACCAAAATAAATCAAAAGTAAATTATAATTGCCGAACACATCCAAGCCATCCAAAACATAATCGGACGGTCGAGAAGCGCACAACACGGTGCATGGCAAGGGAGTGCACAACACCTCCCCCGAGTCCGACAGGTAGGGAGTATTTAGGATTTTAATAATCAACGGTGGTGATGAATATGGACGGCTTTGATCAGGGGAGATACCGTGTCCCCAGACAAGGTGGGTACACGGTAGCACCAGAAAAAGAGAGAAAAGTGCCGAAGAAGAAGAAGAAGAAGAAGAGGAAGATGTGGCGGTGGTGGAGAAAAGTGCCGAAGTCGGCAATGGAAAGGCTGAGGAGGTGGAACGCGGAGGAGTACGAGAGACGACATAACCTCGCGCGGATCAAGTGTGAGAGAGGATTGGAGAAAGTGGACTGGAACATGATGAAGAAGCACTTCCGCACTCCGGAGGCTCTCAAAGCTTACGAAAGATTCTGCGAGGAAGCTCGCTCCAACACCCTCCAACGACTTCCTGGTCTCGTCTACGAGAGGGTAAGCAAATCGCAAACCAAATATATGATCCCAACTTCTTCATTTCAACATTCCCTTTTTTGTTGTTTGTGTTTTTAACTTGTAGATGTAGGAAAAAATAGGGCTTTCCATTTATTTATTGTTTATATATCAATCAGACAGGCAGTCTGGGTTCTGGACCTTGGTTTATTTAGCTTTCTGAAACAACGAATAGAGGGAGAGCTTAGAAACCCTATTTCATGATTGTTTACTGCTTGGAGTTGGACAGCTGAGAGAATACGAGAGGGGAGAGTAGGAGATACGCGCGCGCGCAGACAAACACACAGAACTAAGACCCTTATTAAGTAAAAAAAAAAAAGACAGAGAAACAAATTGGGGGATTTTGGTCCCATCAAAGTTTTCAATCTGAGGCATATGGAACTTTGCAAACAATTACTTCTCCCAGAGCAAGGGTTGGTTGGCCTTTCCTAGATAAGCATCCAAAGGAGAATCTTTTGTTTTGCTTCTCCACAGTCCACACTATGCAAATGAGCCTTCAGTTAGCTGTGTTGCTTGTTATTTGGCGAGAGCTCTATTTCCGGCGATATTCTTTCCAACGTTCGTTTCTTAAGGGGCATTTCCGGTAGTGATAAACTTAGGATGTGTGTGTTATTAATGACAAAACTTAGGATGGGTTTCCACTAATGAATAAGTTGTAGTGAATGAAGTGGTTTCCAATGTGAACCTCAAAAAATATGCAATATGGTTCTTGTTTGATAGTTCTCGATTAGTTCTATAATACAAAGTCGTCAAAATCATGAAAAACATTATAGATTGAAAGATGTATGACGTGGCAAATTGGTAAATTGCATGGCTAGTCAATGGTAGGGAAAATGGGGTATTTAAATTTTTTTGTTACTGGAAACTCAAAGGTAAAAGTGCACAAGCTTTTAACCCTTTTTGCTGAGGGAAACCCCCCCTAGCATGCCTACACATCCTGGCACTATAGGACCTGTTCCGGTATGTCAGCATCTGGCCAAGCACGATGTCTTTGTTCAACTTCACACAACCATTGAGCTTCTGCTTCTCTTTTAGCTCTGGGTACCGCAGCGGATTTGGTGTGAAACAATTTGCTCTGACCGTTACTTTGTCAGATCTAGATTACCTTCCACTGGTCAAGCTGCCAAACACTACACTACAATAGTTGTCTTTGACATCTAAAGTCCTCAATTTTCAGCGTGTCTCGAGACATACTTACCCTCAGGTATGCCACATGCTCCCTAAACCCTTCCTTGTCAGTCTAGGGGGAAATGTGAACAGAAGTTGATGTGATCACTCTCATGGTGTGATGGTAGTAACTGGCAAACTCTGATCGAGGATATCATTGTAACATATGAATCACGAATTGTCCACTCATTAGGAACCCATAGACGTGTCGATGTATGTACCGTGTCAGTAATCAAGACAAAAAAGGAAAAAAAAGTATTAGTTTTGGACCCTACTCAGTTCGCTACATGTCTGTCACTTCTTGGCTATGTCTATCCTCTATCGTGAGAACAACCCTTCTTGGGCACTTGTTTACATGTAATTATCGACGTTTGACATGTGATTATCGACGTCTAAGTAGACATAAGTATCTTATACCTAAAAGAATGTATAGAGCATAATCCTGCTGAAGATTCCTATAGAATTTAGTTAAATGAGGTGTATATGTGGTCGAAGCTGTATTAGGAGGATGAGGGAAATGTTGTAACCTTTCATGGCTGCTAAAGTTTGTCTGATTATTAACTACTATCGTCCATTAGTCTACAAATTCATGTTAGGGAACTAGATATTAGATTTCCTTGGCATAAGATAAATTGCCCTTTATTTTTTGTAAATTACTCACTGAATATGTAGTGATTCACTACTTCAAGTTTTTGTAAAAGCTTTACTTAGATTTAGAATCTCCAATGTAATGTTCTAAGTTCTCGCAAAAATGTGAAGTTCCACCAAATATTGATAGTGAGTGGGGTGAGAAATGGAATTTAGATTTGTGTACATGGAAATTGCCTAGCTGTAATATGCACCAAATTCTATGCATCTGCCTGCAAAATAGTAAGCATTGTATATAGTATATAAACTTAAACCTATAGACAGCTCGCACTGGATTTAAATGTCGTTTTTTGAAATTCGTGTTATTCTAAAATTATCTATATCTTTGAAATTGTACATTTTTCATGATCTTGAAAACTTTATATAATAGAACTAATTGAGATCTATAAAAAAAAAGATCCATATTGTATATGTTTTGGGACTTGTATTGAAAGATATAGACAATTTAAAAATGAAACGAATCTCAAAAAGCGACACTTAATACCGGAGGGAGAGATTAGTAATATACATGCACACTTTCATAGCGATTGCGATGATAGCAGTGTCTGTAATTGTGGATAAATAGCGGGGAATTGCAGAATTGTATGGACTGCCATAGTCTTCACTACGTTTTATTATGGAGGAGCGGAGTTTTGGTGGAGGGCTTCCTTGGTGGAGTGAGGGCAGAGAGGAAATCTGAAGAGGGAGGGAAGGAAACAGAGATAGGGGTGACATTCTCCCCAGGAGAGAGAGAAGAAGAAGAATGTATATGGGAAAAACAAAAAAGAACAATGTGATGTGTACCATATTACTTTCCTTCCATTTTCCCCCTACTTCGAGATAAAAGAGTGGGGGGAAATTGTCCACATGCAGTAATTTTTCCCCAAAAACCATAAGGTTAAAACAGTTTTTTTTGTAAAAAAAACCCATGGGAGAACTGCCCTCAGTTTTTGCTACTTGCGTTTGCCCTCCTCTATTGGTTCTTTGGAGTCTTGGGCGTTAGACCTTAGGGGTTGTATGCTGTTGCTCTAGGTTGCATGCTATAGACAAAAAGTTCAAGTTTACTCGTCAAGTGTAAGTTTGGGCCGTCAAGTGTTGAATCTTGGGTCTTGTACTTCGACAGGTCTTCATTCGTGAACACTTAAGACCTTCTATCAATAGGTACTCAAAAAATGTGTTGATCAAACGCACTACCATAGCCTCCCACAATACTTTCAATGCAAGATCTGCATCTTTAATGGCTGTATAACTACTGAATACGATTCTCATTGTCAAGACTCAATCCTATTCCTTTTACACCGCTGTCAGATTTTACTTTAATGCTTATGTACTTGTAACCACCTTTGCATGTTCCATGCCCTTGATTGAATACATGTTGTGAGAGCATTGCTGAAATTATAATTATTAGGCTAATTTGTATGGTAGCATGTCTAGGAAACAAGAATCTATTACAATGTACATGATTGGATTATAAGTACTGATCTGTACATTAACAGAAGATTTTGGCACAGCATTTCCTGATATATTTTCATAGCAACATTTAAAGGTATATCTACAAAAACGCCGTTTACATGGACATCCAATCGACCTTCCCTAGTTTTACATGTTACAAATGAACCCAAACATCACCTATTTTTCAAGCTGCTTGGAGCACACTGACAATCGTCACTCTATAAATCCACCCTTCACTTCAACTTACCCTCGTAGTTCAAAATATAGGGTGTTACATTACATATAGGCCGATGGTCGTTCCGTGTGCATATTCTGATGTTCCGTTTTGGATATGCATATGTTCCGTTTCTGATATGCATGAATAGATTGGCAAGACAAAAATACAGTTATACTGTCCGATCGGATACTGCATCATTTCCTTAGTTATACAAAAATATGTTCCGTTTCTTGCGAAATTAATCCAGGTTGCATTTAATGTCATTTTTCTTCCTTTTCTTCACTGTTGGTTCTCTTCACTTGTGTGAAATACTTAGATTTACTCATTTAGAGCTTGAAACTTCAACATTCAAAGGTTGATCTTTTGTCCTGCATATAAAATGGTTAGTGTTGAGCCAAACCACATCATCTCCTAGTTTGAAGCAAATTCTGAAATATTTCTAGTCTCGTACACGCAGAGACGAGTAATTGAGTGGAATTCATGACATTGAACAATTATGTTTTATCATATGAGGTTAACGATTTTATGTTTTTTTGGGCCATCCATTCTATGGCCACTTTGTTAGAGCATGTATTAGCCACTAATATTGTTGTCTTATTTGTTTTGTACCATTGTGCCAACAGATATTGGCTTTTGTTTGCTTTTGTACTAATTATTTGTTCTAGTAGCGTTTACAATTGCGTCCATAACCACTTACCAAGAAACTAAGAAGAGGCCAATAGCAAGGCCCCATTTATCTTGGAAAGTGAGTGAGACACAGAAACCCTATACCTCCCTATACCTTTTTTTTATGGGTAAAAAAAGGAAAGAGTTCATTGCCGGGGCCTGCGTCCTTAGCATATCAATTGACCTTCCCAAAACTTCAATAACCACATTAAATGAAAACGGGAATAACGGGTTTCCTTGCCGTAAAACTCTAGAGGCCTTAAAATTGTCCTTACACCAGTGATTGAAAACGAATAAGCAGAAACTTGCATGGAGGTGGCGAGCTAGGTTTTATCGTAGGACATGGATATATTGCTGTCCATATATTGGAAGAGGTGGGAGGTTTGATGAGGGAGAATTTTTCCTGTTGTTTGCTACCTGTTTCTTCTTGCTTCTTTTTTGCTTCCTCTTTCTTCTGTTTCCTTTGGCAACCAAAAAGATACAGATACAGATACAGATACAGGGAAATTGGTAATGTTACCTTGGAAGGTTACACGGGTTAGGCAGCAGGGAGTCACAACGGTATTCCCTCGGGCACTTGGCTTCCCTTGAATGTTACACAGGATTGTGGCGAAGAGTCATAACGGTTCTCTTATCCACTTTAATTGGGCAGTGAGTCGTATGTGGAGGGCATATTTGGATTTTGGCAAAAGTAGAAACACTTTGATTTTCCTTCACTCTTTTGAAATAGAAGATGAAATGTCATTTTACTGCCCTAGAGCTAGGGTTGTATGATATATAGGCTCTGAACTCTGAAGCAATTTGTATTTTGTGTGGTCGGTCGAAGGGCCAGGCCTTCACAAAACTCCTGTCCACGCTTCTGTCATTGATGTCTCTCCATTGGAAGCCACTTCCATGCGACGTATGGCTTTTCCTATATATATATATATATATATATATATATATATATATATATATATATATATATATATATATATATATTTTGTTTGTGTTTCCATTTATGCGTTTGAATGTTGATGTCATTGCAGTGCCCTGATCCTTACTTCCAGTATTATTATGGAAAATTTGCGTACCTTCCTTTCCATGAGAGAATGCGTTTGAAATGGAAAGATGGGAAGAATCTGCTTCAGGAAAGGTTGCATCAAGTCAAGATGGTAGCGTTGGGGCTTGCAGTGGTGGGTTCAGCTTTCGTGGTGGGTTCAGCTTCAGCTACTTGGATGTTGGTCGGAACTGAAAAGGAAAAGAAAAACTGAGCATTGAGTACTTTTTGTTGGGCTATAATAATTTCGGGCTAATGTAGCTTAGTGCAACTTGTTGGGTTCCTTTGTGTGGCAAATATCTATCTTTTGGACACAAACTGCACCTATGTAGTTACGGATTACCTTGTGTTATTAGGATTTCCTTAATGACACTCGTCGCAAAACCATTGTAATACTTCAAAGATATTAGATAGTGATAACATGATTTTAGAGATGCTAACGAAAGTAACCAAACTTCATATAAAAATGTTAAAAATGTTTGACAAGGCGGCATAAAAATTCGCCTTTTAAAATGAGTTGCACACTGAAATAATCCAATTTCAATATCTTAATAGAACAATTTCATACATCAAATTCACCTAGGATTCATCACACTAAAGCATTGTAGCATCTCTATTTTGGCTGGGGTAATCCACTTCTTGTGGGGCGTTTATCCCCATGTTAAAGAACAAATGCGAACGCATAGTACACTACAAAATACCATCTCCCTAAATGCTTTATTGATGCTCTATGAGTTAGAAGCAGTCCGAGAAAGTTAGAACTTGTATGATTGTATGTACTCTAAAAAAACAAAAATGATAGAGGTACAACAATTAGTCTCTAATATGACTCTAACACACTCACTTGTTGAAATTAGGAAGAAAGCGGGTTGTGTGGAGTGAATTGTGGGTTGCGAATAGCGGCCGGTGCTGATATATATCCCTAACTCCCTTAATTACATCTTTGACTGAAAAGTTCAATAAGACAACTAATAGCTCAAAGCCAGTTTCCTTTCTCTCACTTAAATCCATGGTAATTCCAAAAGTTGCAAGACACTAATTAGAACGAAAATAACACTACTCAAGCGCACATGTGGGTGCCAAAGCACTCGTTCCATAGTACTACAAACTAGTTAACACATAAATTTATTCACTTATGTACAACATGCCCCCACAATAATAATTTATTAGAGTTAGCCACATAAATTCATATCTAAAAAAAATTTCAATACGGGTCTCTACATCATACATAGAAGGCGTGTTTGATTGGGGGGAGTAGTGTAGTGGTGAGATTGGACTACTAATCCCATCACCTCTCCCAATCCCATGTTTGTCTTGTTTTTAGTCCCGGGACTATTAGTCCCTACCGGAGTAGATGTTAACTTTACCAAGTGCCCCCTAGATGGTTAGGATAACACATTAGGACTATTTTATGTAATTAAAAAATTAATTCTGTTATACTTCTAGTAGAAATATCTTCAATGCAACCGTAGAAATATTTTTCCCCGGAGGCAACGGTAACTGGAATAGTCAAAAGATTTCTGCTAGGAATCCATGCATTAGGGTAAATATCTTCAATGCACCTCAAATGATTGAGCACTTCTATTGGTTTGTTTACTTCTTGTGGCAATATATCTTTTCGAACTTTCAACTCAATCCATAGATCCCTTCCATCAATATCAGAAACCCCCGCATGTTTTAAGCATTCCTCAAGGTTGGCAGAACACTTCATCAAACATTCATCATTGGACTTTTTAAAGTCAAACAAAAAGCCAAAGTTTTTCTCATATACTTTGAATTGTTTGAACCTATTCTTGAGTGAAGAGCGAGTTTGGTCGCTAGTAAAAAACTCATCCATAGCTCCTCTTCTTGAGATTCAATTAATTGTTCAACTCTTCGCTTCTTTTTTCTTTTTTGGCATCTAGAAGGGTAACTTCGGCGAGGTGGCATCAAGATGATGAACTAAGGCTAAAAAGTAAGAGACGTTTACGGTTTACTATATACACCATAGATTCCGAGAATACCCACAAGCCTTAAACAACTATATGATGGAGAACTATTATATATGATATACAATACATATATTCCTTCCCTAGATTCCTAGAATAGCAGGTTTAACTTTATAATGGAAAGAGGGATTTATGAAAGGATTATAAAACAATAGGACACACAAAAACAAGTATTGAGGTATTTAAATCTCATGAAATCCTTTTGCCCAAAAGGGCAAAGATCTTACCTTCAAATTGTAGAATTTACTCAGTGCAAAAAGCAGAGACCCCAAATACCCAATTTGTAATTTTTTTCTCATTCCTTTGAAAAATTTTGCAGTTAAAGTTAAATTGGGTTGGACAGTTGAGCTTCCAAAAATCAAAATGGACCTTTTTTTGCCTAACATACCTATACTACTAACATATAGGGCCTAGGGGCCCTAAAATTGAGCCTTTTTTTTTCTCTTTTTTTTGTTTTTGTTTTTTTTATACCTATAAGCAGACATGGGCCTATTGGCCTTAGCCCAGGACTGGCTCACCGATGACTAGGGATGGCAATGGGGAGGGTAGGGGGTGGATACCACTACCTCCATCCCCGATCCCCGAACCTATATCAGTCCCCATCCCCTCCCCGATCCCCACCGGGGATTTTATTTTAACCTCCATCCCCGCCCCGATGCGGGGAATGGGGATCCCCATGGGGAATCGGGGATCCAAAAATCAATTAAAATGGTTGCTGCCAATGCCAATGCCTATGCAACACACAGGATCTGCAACACACATGATCTGCTTGCTGCCAATGCCTATGGCTATGCAAAAAGGTCTTCAAGCTGTAAAGCCCCCAATACACAACTGTTAACCAAAAACCCTTCTTTTTTTCTTCTTTTTTTTTTTAATTTTTAAATTGAACCAAAAACCAATTTGGTCTTTAGTAAATTTACCCATTGAACTAGAACTGCTGCAATCCCGTGGAAAAGAACTAGATGAGTAAATTCCTTATTTAAGTTATGAGTTATGACCGTGAGGTGTGATTCGTGTGAAGTACTGTGACTGTGGTGGTCCAGTGGAAAAGAAATTTTAAAAAACTTATAATATAATAAATATATATTATATGTACACACACACACACACATATATATATAAACGGGGATGCGGGGAGGGGAACGGGTAGGGGACTGACAATACCATCCCCTACCCGATCCCCGAAAAAATCCCCGAATCCCCTCCCCGAATGGGTAGGGGACGGGTTGGATAGGGGCGGGTCGGCCGAGATTGCCATCCCTACCGATGACCTGCCCCTGTGTGCCCACTAAGGTTTTGGAGCTAGGTGGGCGGCTGCACGGGCGGCAAATGGCTTCAATTGTGGCTCCATCGGTGTTGTGGGCTTCTTTATTTGTTGGTTGTTATGGTGGCGGCAGTGGTGGTTGGGGTGGTGAGGCTGTGGTGGTGGTCGGTTTGGTCGGAGATGGTGAGTTGAAAGTGGTGGTGGTGACAAATTTGAGGTTTTTCATGTTTGATAGTATGATGGAAGGGATGTTGGCGTTGACGGCTAATGATGGCGAAGACTGTTAAGTCGATGAGGTTATGGAGCTGGTTGAGGAAAACTCCAGTGAGTTTTTTAAGGTCGTGGATGGCGGCGAAGGAGTGGAGGAGATAGAAGAGGTGGCAGTAGGGGGGTGGAGTGGCCTTAGAGGATATTGGTGAGGTTGGGATGAAGAGAGCAAAGGTCTTTGGAGGTGGGGATGCTAAGGGATTGTAGGGCTCTGAGTTGTTTAAGGTTGAGGAGGGAGAAAAAACCATATAGACGAATGTTGATGAAAATGCCCTTGCCATTAACAGTTAATTTGGATGGAGTCAGCTCTAGGGACTATATAAACACGCATTATAAACGTTAGGGATGCAATAGACACTATTTGTGTATTGGGGACCAAATTGACACTTTCGGTAATATTTTGGGGACCATCCGTACAAATAACTAATAAGTCGAGGACTATGATTGGAAAGGACTTGTCCAACATTTAATCCCTTACATAAACAACCATGGGATAGGGAGGATTAATCACCAAATAGTCCATGGACTATTTAGTCTCTGAACTAATAATCCCAGAGCTATAATACTTCCTAATTTAATCTGTAATGACCCGTATTTTCATATTATTTTTCGGAAATAAAGTTGGCGAAATGTGAGGAATTGATTAAAATGTTTAAATGATGGATTGTTAAGTGTGGTGAACTAGTTTTGGCCTTAGTGCATTACACAAGTCAATATAGGGACCGGGGGTGTAATTTTTTTTTAAAATGTGTATTAGTGGTGTAGGTGAGGAGAGAGAAAATCACATCCTCTCCCCACCCAAGGAGACCAGCCCCTCTCTCTCTCTCTTACCCTCCATTGTTTTCACTTTTCTTCCACAAATTCTTCCAAAAACTCCACAAATCCACCCAACCCTTGCACAAATCCTTCAACCTTTGATCATTGGAGCTTGGTATCTTCTTGTCTTGGCCATGGAGGAGCTTTGTTTGGTGATTTCTAGAGTTTGGAAGCTCGGGTTTTATTCGCACTTGGATTACAAGCTTTCTTTCACTTGAGGTAGGGAAATTTCTACACTTTCGAAGTGTATTGAGGTGTAATGTGTGTATTTTTCTCTCATGTAGTCAATTTCTCTTGATTTCTTGAAAGCCCTCTTTGAAACCCATTTCTCTAGTCATTTCATTAATTGGTTGTTGAACCATGTCTATGGTTGATTTCTAGACTAAATTATTGTTCTTATTATCCAATTGTTGCTTGTTGGTGAATCTAGAGTTTTGGTTTGGGTTCTTTGATGAATCTTGGATTAAATGTTGTTTGGTTCATGGTCTTGTTGAAGTTCCACCATTTGCCATGTTTCTCGGTCCATTGATACCACCAAAATTTGCCTTGAAACCATAAAGATGAATTTTGGATGAGAAAATCAAGTTTGGGACGTCATTGTTCAGTTTTTGGCCAATTTGATGGTCTCTTATCGATAGGACTTGATATCCTATCGATAGGAGTTTTTCGTTTCAAAATTGGTCAATCTGATGACCCTCTTATCGATAGAATTTTTTTCTCCTATCGATAGGAGCCTCTGATGTCCTATCGATTGGACTTTACCTCCTATCAATAGGAGCCTCTGTTGTTTCAAAGTGGCCAATCTGATTTGAGTCCTATCGATAGGACCTGACCTCCTATCAGTAGGACCCTTTCAATTCATGAAAAAGTGCTTGGGCCATGTTTCACTTATCTTGTCTTGTTTATTCGAAGTTATTGGTTGTATATCGTTGTCCGGAAGAGTCTTGATGACTTTCTTGACACTCGGGTCGAAATTACTTTTATGGACACGTTCGGGTGATACGAAACACGAGGTTGGCGTGAAACCAACACATGAAATTGAGATGATGAGACACAAGGACACCGTAACGATACTAGTGAGCATGAAATGAAGATTAGAATGTGAATCATGTGACACGGGGCCTGAAAGGGTACACCCGGAGTGACACGGGGCCCGAAAGGGTATGCCCGAAGTGACACGGGGCCTTTTATGGTATGCCCGAAGTGACACGGGGCCTATATGGCATGCCCAGATGATAATCAAATGTTTAAAAAGAATGAGATGTATATGGTAAATGTGTAGGACACATGTGGCGTGTCGGGTGTGAGTTGAATACGAGAGACGATAATAGATGAAATCTAGTAACTTATGTGTTGCTTTCAAGTCCTTTAACCATTTGGAACTCTCTCTTAATTCTTGTTACATGACCTATACTTTCTTGTCTATTACTCATATACATTTCATTGCATTTAGGATTGTTAGACCTTTCTCTACTGGGCTAATGAGCTCAACCTTACAAATTTCAGGTACCCAACACGGAGCATGACTTGGATATGCTTGGAGTGATTGCATGCATGTTTTGAAAGGCTCAAAGGAGGAGTTATAGCATCATCTTTAGACTTATCACTTTTGAAATAAGATGATTTTGTAACTCCATTTGATATTACATTTTGACTTGAGATTGTAATAACTTTACACTTATATTTTTTTAATTTGGGGTTTGGGTACCCATAGACCATCGCGTATTTTGATGTTGACTTTGACTATTAAACTTAGACTTTTAACGTGGCCCGTGGACTTGTTGACTGTCCACGTGGAATTTCTTTATGAATTATCCTTTAAATTTTGAGGGCGTGGCATAATCTCTCCAATCAAACAGGGCCATAGTCTAGTAGAAACAACTTGACTACAAAGTAGCTACAACAAGTTCTCTAGAACCTTCTAGCTTAGCAAAAACGCCACCAAAGCTAGTGTTTGGTTAAATGACAATATTAACTCATTACTTACTCTTTTATTTAATTTTAGTCCATAGATTTAGGTAACTATAATTGGTGTCCTTATTTTGTTTAAAAGAATTGTAATTAAACCTTATTAAGACTAATTTTAGTAAAAAGTTGTTTCATGGCTAGGAAATATTTAAGTTGTAACAATTAACATTTTTAAAGAAAAATGGAGTGGGATGGGAAATATTATAGTTTGATTTCTTCTTTTTCCAATGTAATAGTAAGTTTTATTAATATAGGGGCGGGGGGATAGCCCTTACTAGCCCCCCTTTAGCTCCATCTTTGCTTATATTTCTACAGCCGATAGGTAACAATCCTCCTTGCACATTCATCGCTCAACGGGTCCTTTACTCAAACATTCCTCACATAACCACATTTTTATTCAAACACTCATCACACTACCACTCCTTCTACAATGCTGCCAAGGTGAAACCCTCACGTGTACCCATTAGATGCTACCACCATGTGCCCCTACCCTCATCTCTCTCACCATATGCGGCGCATGTCGAGGAGTGAAATTGTCCTCTTGAAAATCGTTAGAGATCCTAATGGCGGCATGTGTGAAAAATAACTCAAAAGTTTTTTTGTGGTTCGGTTTTGGATGAGTTGAATTGATTAGTTTTCTCTAATGGGAGAGTGAGAGTGGGTTAGATGCATTTATGGGAAATTAGATGGTAGTATGGTACACACATGCACAAAAGCATCCATGTTTAATTCACCTATCCCCAATATGGCCACGTGCAGTCAATGCCACTCATTCTATTAGTTTTTAGAGGGAGAGAGACGATAATGGATAGATTGATGAGTTATTATAAAGTATAAGTGTTTTTTTTGGCATTTCGTGAAGGTTAGGTGCCTCTGTTTGATTTTGGTGAAAGGTCAGGGGTTATTTTGAAATTTCAACCGGTCACGTGTAGTCCATGTCACCCATTTTGTTACTTTTTTAGACCAAAAATGACGGTTGGGGGAAATTGATGAGTTATTTAATATTACAGGTATTTATGTGATATTTCCTGAAGGTAGGGTGCCTCTGTGTAATTTTGGTCAAAGATCAGAGGTAATTTTGAAATTTTCCCAAAAATTGATACAGAGAATATTGTGCTCCCTCCTCCTTTCTTGTGACGACGCCAAAAACACCAACACCCATCTCTCTCTCTCTCTCTGTGATATTGAGCTGATATTATGGTGTTTTTCATCCCTGATCTGCTGCGATGGTGATTCTGCTGTCCCGATTAGCTTAGGGTTCGTCATAGAAGGTTCCAGTTTTTTCCTCTTTGTTTTCTATTTCTATCGACATTGATAGAGAGAATCCATTTGGCTTCTGCGGTTTAAGATTTTGCTTTTAGGGTTTCAGTTTAATTCAGTGTGTCGGAGAGAACTTTGCTGTGCATTTGGGTATGTATTATAGTGTAATAAAAGCATCTTTTTGTTTCACTTACATTTAAATCCTTTTACTGTTTCAGTTTAATTCAGTGCGTCGGAGAGAACTTTGTTGTGCATTTGGGTATGGATTATAGTGTAATAAAAGCATCTTTTTGTTTCACTTACATTTAAAGTCGTTAAGAATGTTGTTTTTTTTTTTTTTTGGTTTCAGAAGTGAGCTTTGACAGATGGCCGAGTTAGATCCTGAGTGTCATTCTGGAGCAGTGTCATTTGGTCAACAGTTCCCCCCGGCGGACTGGTTTTCAATTTCTCAACACCTCGACACTGAAGAATCTTTTGAGGATTATGCCAAATTTCGTTCCTCATTAATGCACATCTACACATCTCTGACCATGTCTATTATCAGTGAGAATGAGGTTGGTTTTTTTCCAGTATGATTATTTACTTCTATGCTGCCTTAATTTTACTCCATATCTTGCCTATGAAACCTCCGGAAACTGGAACAAGTACAAGTATCTGGACAAGGACATTATTAGTTTAGACTTGCTCCATCTCAAATGTCAACTCCTCAACATTCTGGGCATATTTTGCAACTTATGAGGCTCTGAATTGATAGGTTAAGAATGAAGAATTGTATGGAAGGGTGAATAATTGACTTGATAATCGGTTAGAACGTAGTAGTGCACATGGAAGGAATAGGATTTGTGAGAAATTTACGTTTTGGTAGAATAGAGGACTTAGAGTTCTTGTTCGCAGTTGAGACTTGAGACATACATAGATTTGTAGAGTGAAAGGCTAGGCTTCAGTCGTTTGGTTCTAAGGTTATCACACCCTAGAGGGATGCACTCAGAACATCTCTAGAATAGCAAATGACTTTGAAGGTTGTCTTTGCTCCTTCATTTTCTTACTTTTTTTTTTGGGAATGCTGATGGTAATGTAATACTAAACTCTATCTTTGGAAACCAGTGAACTTGGAAGGCTAGTGCCGCTAGTCATGGTAATGAGTTTGACCCGATGATATTAGTGGATGCATAAAATGAAAGTGGGTATTGGACAAGGATGTAGCGGATGTTTTGGCTAGTTGGAGGGTTGCGAGAATTGGGAAGAGGCGCAAAAAAGCGTTGTACCTCGCCCCTTTATGCCTCATGTGGCTAATTTGGTTGGAGCGTACTAGATTATCTTTCCAAGGAGTGCGATGAAGAGTCGCTTTTTGGTTATCCTGTATAGTTGGGTTACGGGTATAGCTACCCCTTCCCTCGATTCTTTTGTGGATTTCATGGATACACTTATATGTTATTGCTTTAGACGTGTTTTGACGGTTTTCATTTTTGGTGTAAAGTACTGAGGCTTAGTTTTCCATTTGATAAAATGGAGATTTGCTAAAATCAAGTGGGTGATTTTAGCAAATGAAGTGGGGAGGAGATTTTATCTCCAATGAATCTGGACACACACTTGTCCAGATTCATTGGAGATAAAATCTCCTCCCCACTTCATTTGCTAAAATCACCCACTTGATTTTAGCAAATCTCCATTTTATCAAATGGAAAACTAAGCCTGAATCCTCTCTTTTCTCATGTGTTTTTATAGAAGATTTCAGTCGTAGTTTATTTTCCCACAAAGGTCTGCGCCCCCTCTTGGCACGTTTCCTAAATGATAAGTAGTTTAGCCGTTAGTGAGCTTGTGGAGCTTTTAACTGTCTCTGTATTATTGGCGATGTGGATCATGAGTTGAGATAGTCTTTGAAATCAAGTCATTGCATGAGGTGATCTGGTGATGTTGGGTAACATGGACCATGTTTTTGTAGGACTAGTGTCTGGGGGTGAAGGCTCCTACAAATGGAGTCTTCTTCCATGGGTGGCTGCACGTAGAAAGACTTCTACCTTTAACAATCTCCGAGGAGACAGATTATGTGGATTAGTAATGCATGCTCAAGAAAAGCAGGGAATTGCTGATCCACCTCCTCATCCATTATGAGGTTACCGGGCAGCTATGGTCTTTTTGCCTTGGCTTGGTTGGAGTTGTCTGGATTTTCCCGTCAATGTTACAGCTCTTTTCCACTCTTGGCGTGGTGCTAGAGTGGGGAAGAGAAGGCTTGGGTCTTGGTATAATTGGTGATTATGCGGATTGTTTGTGGGAGAGGAACAACAAAACATTTAATGGGAAGGAAGTATTGCACAATTAACTTCGGGGCAAGTTTTTAATCCATTTTGTATAGGTTGACGAATGGACTCCATCTGTCCTTTAACCAAGGATTTTGTAGTCTTTTATGTGATGGTTGTACAGATTCTATAGGATTTGCTTTTTTCTCAGAGATGTAGGTGGATTTTCCTCATCTATGTTTTGAAAATCACGTAATAACCAAAAATCAATACACATGAAAGGAGTTATGCATGACTTAAATCTTTCACCTTTCTGTTCTACATCAACTTGTTGGGATTCTAGAAACTCTCCCTCAAGCTTCCTTCTTAGTCGGGCATTTGGATTTGGCATTGCTTGTTTGGTTTTGGCTCCTTTTCATTGATATTATCTTCTGGTCCTGTTGTGTAGCAAATTGTCTAGTGATTTTATCAATGAGCAACCATTAAAAGCAATATATTTCTCTGTTTTTGGGTTTCTTCCTAGACGAACTCACCCTTGGCTAGTGTAGTAAACTTGTTTTCTATTACAGGTCATTCGGAAGGGCTTTGTATGGTTTTCTTTTGGCCATAAAGTTTTGGTTGCTTCCTTGACTAACTGAGAAAAACAAGTTTTAGGGACATCTAACATTCATTTTCACGCTAGATTTTGTGCACCATATTTTGATTCATCTCTTCTTCGATCCAGGATTTCCAGCAATCCTTGACTTCTTGAATACAACAGGATTTTCGTACCTGGTTAATATTTCACTCTACCTCCTCTTATTAAGACCCTAGAATGCTCCTGCAAATTATGACCTTTGCTTGGTTGCGCTTGATCAGATAAAAAAATGCAGAGGATGCATACTGGTCAGTGAGGGTAAGATGAGGATGCCAATGATCCCAGGCTGTCAAGTATATGCTGACTACTGTACCCAGCTTCCCATATAATTGATGATCCACAGACATAATGGCCCTCATTACAGAAACAGGGACAGAATCTGCCCTACCTTTCGTTATCAGTCCCTCACAAGAACCTTTGAAGCATGTAATTTGGTACTGGTTTGCTTTGGGATATACTTTAGAGAGCGTTCACAACTAGATCTGAGAAAAAGGTTTGCAATCACGTCGCTTGGCTGTCCATCATGCGATGTGTTGCAAGTGTTATGTCACAAGTCTTTGTTATGGAACTAACGAAGGGTCTTAACATGCAGCAGGAGATGGGAGTCAAGTTCTTGGTCACCTTGCATATGCAGAACGGCTTAGGAAGCTCCAAGTCACCAACATACATTACTAGTGTCTTCTATAATGAAAATGGAAAGTTCCATTGTGTCATTAGCTCGTGATAATGCTGTCACCCGCTCATCTTGGATGACAATATTGTCACAGAGTATAGCGTAGCTTGGAAAAGGATCTCCTTGATATACTTGGGCTGCTTCGAACCAATCCCCGCAACCCCACTAATACTTCCTCCATCCCAAATTGTCTATCCTCCTTTTCATTTTGGGATGTCCCAAAATATTAGTCCCTCTTTGAAAGTGAAAGTAAACTGGGACAAGGGAAGTGGGTCAAAAATTTGAAGGAGGGGTTTCGTAGTAGTCTCGCGATGCATTATGAAAGTACTTGATTTTTGTGTACACAAAAAATGATATATGATATAGGAGCTGTTAGAGGATTTGTCCTTCATTGCTTGGATATACCTCTTCACCAATTGCCAATGGGTTTTGGGTTGGATCCAAAGTTTCTACACATTTAGATAGATGTACGATGAGAATACTAGGGTGTTGCTGGGATTAAATTTTGAAATTTGAATTCAAGTACATTTGTTGCATGTCTCCTTAAAAAGTTAGAACCTCAAAATGGTCGAACAAAATGGAATGAAGATTGTAATATTCCTAGTACCTTTTTGCTCACCTGTGTAGGATGGAGAGAGAATAAAACTAAGAATGTTTCATTGGCGACTTCTTGGGTTATTGTTGAAGAGTTGTCTGACTGCTCGGTGACCAAATCTGAGAGGTTCTTACTGCTTTCTCTTTTCTCCCACTCTCTTGATAGGGCTAGATGAACACACCAAAGATGGATCGTAGGTCGACCATAATTAGGTAGAAAAAAGAACAATGTCTTCGCTTGGAGGTCAAGAAATATCTTACTTCTGCGAATTTAAATTATAAATGGAACTTTGAGCAAAATTTATTCCATGGAATTGGTGTTAAAATCTTTTGTGGCATGTACATTATTTAAAAGCCCCGACACCGTGAGAAAGAACAAAAGTACCTAGAGAGCTACACAAAAGAAAAACACTTGGTACCGAAACTTTAATCAAACTACTTTTCTATAGTCATTCCCTTCATGCATGAGATATTCACAAAAGCACTTTTTTGTTAATCTGTGTAGTTGCCACAATCGTTTGGCATTGGAGTTACATGGTTGATGCGGTTGCCAAGACACTTTCCTTTTTTCTATTTCCCTCTTTTTTTTTTTTTTTTTTCCTGTGCTTTTTATAAGACACCGTTGTTGTCTTTTGTTTTCAGGGTTGTTAGAAAACCCAATTTGGTAAATGGAAAATTTGTGCCTTTTGCAGTAGATTAGTTATACATGCGGGCTAAGTAGCACGAACACGGATACAGACACAGACATGGACACGACAATTCTAAAAAAATGGACACGGACACGGCGGGGGACACGGCTATATATATATATATAAGAAGTTTCCTATGAGGGCTTCCTCACAAAAAAAAGTGCGGGAAAATAGTTGTGAGCCGTTGGATCGCGTGAAGGGCATAGGATCCAATGGCCCACAACTGTTTTCCCGCACTTTTTTTTGTGAAGGAGCCCTCATAGGAAACTTCTTATATACAGTTTTTGCGAAAAACTGCTTAGATCAAGCCCTTCCCGGTATTTTTTTTTTTTGAAGATTTACCACGTGGACCCTTGAAAACACCTTCTGAACACATTGGACGGTTCGGATTTCCCAAAAACAATTTTTAACGTGAAAAAATTACATTTTTCTTATTTACGGGAGGTCCTTACTAGAAAATTTGCATATATATAGTCCGCTAACAGTCAGGGCTCCCGCATTTTTTTAAAATCCGGACCTTTGCTTTCCGGATCGAATTTTGACGATCCGAACCGTCCAATATGTTTAAAAGGTGTTTTCAAGGGTCCCCGTGAGAAATCAACAAAAGAAAAATGCCGGGAAGGGCTTGATCCGGGCATTTTTTCGTTATAGTTTTTATGAAAAATTACTCGGATCAAGCCCTTCCCGGTATTTGTTTTTGCTGATTTCTCGCAGGGACCCTTAAAAACACTTTTTAAACACATTGGACGGTTCGGATCGTCAAAATTCGATTGGGATCTTAGAGGTGTGGATTTTTTTTAAAATCCGGGATCCTTGATAGGAAGTGGTGATATATAGTAAATAAAATATATACATTAATATATGTACTTATGTATGTTTTTTTCATGCTTAAATTGCAAAATATAAACACTTTTTCCATGCAACATGTGTGTAATAGTTAAAGAAGGGTTAATTACACTTTTTAACCCAAACATTTGAGTAATAACATTTTTATCCCTGAAAAAATAAAAAAATTACAAATTGGCCCCTGCCGTGTCCGGCACGTGTCCCCCAAAAAAATAAAAAAAAATAAAAAAAATAGGGGACACGCCACATGGCGTGTGCCATACGTATTTGGGCGTGTCCCCGCCGTGTCCCTGTGTTTGACACGTGGATATGGCAACCTGTAGAAGTGTCGGTGCTTCATAGCATGCGGGATCCCGCATATTAACAAAATGCGGACCTTGTAGTTCCTTGCCATATTTCGATGATCTAAACCGCTCAATGTGTTTAAAACATGTTTTTAAGGGTCCCCTCTAGGAATCGGCCAAAAAAAAAAAAAGACCTGGAATGGCTTGATCGAAGCAGTTTTTCATTGAACGGTTTAGGAAAACTTGCTTGGATCAAGCCCTTTTTGGTCCCCCTTTTTTTTTTTGAGCCGATTCCTTGAGGGTACCCATAAAAACACGTTTTAAACACATTAAACAGTTTAGATCATCGCAATATGGCCAGAAACTATGAGGTCTGCATATTAACAAAATGTGGGTCCTTCATAGGATCCGTGGGGTGTGTGTGTGTGTGTGTGTGTGTGTGCTCTTAAGAAGTAAGAGTTTGACATGTTATATTCATTTGTATAGGTTCCTTTTGGATGGTTTTCTGGTGAGGAGCAAAAATTACTCGAAAGATATCGTTTTGATGCTTATGTGCAGTCTTCTGGCCGCATACGGGTATGCATAAATTCAATTAGAAACGCATTCATTATGGCACTTCAAAAGTATGGTTCATGCTTGGGTGGAAAAGAGACAACAAGGGTGATTTTGTTGTGAGAGATGAAATTTTGTGTTATAAGCATAATAGCAAATAGCACTTCAGTTGATGAAGGATGTCAATGGCAGAATTGAGGCTTTTGTTTTTATTATTTTTTCCTGAACTTTTGGAAGTGTTATGGGTATCTTGATGGTCGTTATGTTAAATACTTGCTATTTATGTTTTGCTCAAGAATTTTTTTAGTACTTTCATAATTATGCTGAGTTTTGAACAATGGACAATTCTCTAGCTGAATTTTAGCGTCCCTACATGTTTTACGTTCATGCTTCTAATCATTGAACAATTATACATTGGTGAGATTTAATGCGAGTTTTATTTGCCATCAAGTGGCTCATGTTTCCTAATCTAATAGGGGCATAAGAATTGTTATTGACTGGACATCACGGTGGCTACATTTCCTCCCTCCATTGTATTCTTAGATAACCTGCATCGCAACCTGTTGCTCTTCCACCACCAAGTGATCTAATATTTTTACTTTGATCTGTATTTATTTGGAAGGTGATTATTCCACTAATTTAATTCGGCCAATTGAGAGTATTTCCTTTTTATTTGGTAGGTGATTATTCCACTAATTTAATTATGATTTTTTAAAATAAAAAAAAATAGTGTTCAACATGTCCTATTTAAAAAATAATAGTTTTTTGGATTCTCTGTGAGGTGTTTTTCTGTGCTGTACTCTGGGATACATGAGTTTGGTTCTGCATCAAGAAAAAGTAGAGAGAGATGGAATAGAAGAGTAGTAAAGATAGTACCGATGTTTATTTTTCTTTGCCTGCAGTGTGATACTAATGTTTCCGCAATACTGCGTGGTATGGTGCAAGGTTTTTCTCCGCCGATGACAACTCAGGGGACTATTTTACATGTAAGCTTTTCTTGCTCGATTTCTGAATGATTTGGAAGGCAATAAAAGCTGGCACCCTAAGATATTCCTATCTGTCATTGATAGCCGCTAGGATTGATTGAAAGGCAAGGAGAAAGTGATGGTGCTAGGTTTGGTTAACAAAACTTAGATGTAGTTTGTGAATCATAGTAACCATAAAGTAGGGCTTAGATGTAATCAACAACTGGATTATTCGCAAGTGGTTGGGTCTTGAAGTACAACCAACCTCTTAAGATTTTGGTCTTCTTTGTATGCTTTATTGTAGAGCCTTTTGTTTTCTTCATTAGTTAAGCTTTTTATTTGTATCATTACTTGAGCTTTTTAGCTAGGTTATTTGTGAGTCAAACGGGGAGATATAAGAAATTAATATAAGAAATTGACTCTCTCTCTGTCTCTCTCACATACACACACACACACACACACACACACACATCCACACCCACCCACCTGTTTAGTAGAAAGTAGTATTACTACAGTAATGAAAATCTGTTACAGTTACCTGACAATTTGGATTGACAAGCCCATGACGTATAGACATTTTCTCTGAAAACATCTATGGGAATATGCAGGCTTATCATCGTCATTTAAAGGAATTGCACTACAAACACCAATTTTTTGCATGCAGAAAAGGCCTTGCCAAATGTGATTTTATCAAGGTGTGTCAATCTTGGCATTATACTGCTAATCGTCTCTTTTGATTTCAGCTTTATGTGTATGCGGTATGCGTGTGGTTTTATGATTGTTATTTTATGTTTTCACTTTTCAGTGTGACAGTGACTTTGATGAAATATTTCAAAGACTTAAATCTGAGAAGAAATGGCCTCAACTCCATGAGAGCGTTATCAGAATTGCTTTGGATGTATGTTACTCTTACCAATTTATCTAACTTTATTTGGTTATTTTCTTCTCTCTCTGGTTCCGGTGGACGAAAATTACTCGCCATGTCCTATTTCAGTAATGGGCTGGTCGTTTCTTTTTGTCATGGGAGTCATCTAAGTATATCGGGCCATGTTAAATGGAGAGAAGGAAATTGTTCACCCTCCAACAAAGGAAGTTCACACGAACACATCAGTTTACAGGAAATACAGGACATGACCTGCCTGCCTGAAACAAACGAAACATTTACATTATAAAAATTCATAATTAGAACATAAATATTTATACACATGCTGTGTATTCATAATGTGACTTACTCATTTGGCATTGGAAGGGTAAAGCTGAAATGACTTTCCTTGTCCTGACACACACGCAGATGTTGGGATAAAGGAGACCAAGATCAGTTTCTGTCCTGGCACCCCATTCCTTCCATCCAAGCATATTCACTGGGGCAATAATAATAGGGAAAAATATCAGCACATAGATAAACTGAAATTTTTGAATTTGATTACCACTTGAGATTTCTCATCTACATACCAACAATAAAATTGCAGCAACACAGAACTTCGTGTTTTTGAGTTCGAAGAAAATGGCTAAATCACTATCAAATAGTCGAAAATTTCTCATTGAAAGCATTTTTTTCCCCTAGTCTTAAAGCTTTCATCTTTGTATGGGTAAAATGGAGTAAGATATTGTAACTAATTCCTAAATTCACAAACCCTATTATGAATTTCTTAGTCGCACGGACATTTCCAAACTCATTTTAAGAATTCAGTTGGCAGAATATTGTTGATTTATGAAATTTCTAAATAATCAAAATCTGAGGTTTTTTTTTATTTATGGTTTGAGAAATTTTTAGGATTGGGAATCTATAACAACACAAAGCAGACACAAACCCGCAGGAGTTGTGCCAAGTCACCCATAACAATCAGCACTTTGATGCCCTAACAAGATCTGTTTTGCTGATCAATGATCAACCTTGCTATTTTGTTTTAAAAAATCATTGAAGAAAAACTGGCTTATAAAATTACTTAACTAAGAACTTCTCTGGGCCTCAGTTACGCCTCACTGTGACGTGAGAGATTGTATCCTATAATGTAATTCTATATAGTATTTGGATGCTTTCTTAATATATATTTTTTATTTCTGAGTTTTTTCATTTATTTGTTTTTGCAGCAACATTTCTCTCTCCTTCGTATGTTGAATGATGATAATTTGGCTATGATGGGCTGTGTTAGCGTTGGGAACATAACTGAGGTGATGCATAATGATATTTCTAGTAAAGTTCAAGATAAATTGATATTGTAGACGTTTTATGATTTAGTATCGTACTTTTTCTATGTACAGTTATGTATTGCAATTAGTGGCAGTTGAAATTTCTTCCTTATTTTGGTAAATGTTGCAAGGTGGCATAAAAGTTACACACACTTGTATGTTAGATAAACTGAGAACTGTTTTTGATGTGTTCAGAACAATGTTCGCATATTTATCGTAATTTTACTAGAAATAGAGCCAGGGAACAAGCAATTTGTTGTAGCAGTATTAGTGCTATACTGCTATTAGTATTACTACTATTATTGTTGTTGCTATTACCACTACTACTTCTTACTCAGTAGTTTTGATTAAGACCCAGGGAGATAAGCTATTGGAGGCAATCAACAAGGAATATGCTAAAGAACTTTGTGATTTGACCAAGAGCTTCCAGGAGGTAACTTCTGTAATGTAATTTCACCTCAATTTGATGATAATGGCAATTATTTTTTGGATAACTTGTTTTTGGTTTTTATGCCATTGCAGCTGAGGAAGATTTATTACTTTAAGCACTTGGAATTCAAGATTCTTCAGCATAGACTTGCTGATCAAGCTGTTGCTTCAAGAACTGCATGTATTCCAAAGGTCATTAACATGTCTCTTCTCAATATCATCGTAAACTTCTACCATTCCTTCTAGTCCTATAGTTGTCATAAAGTATTATAGCCTAGGTTTAGATGAAATTAAAACATCAAAATGAATTGAATGGTTTTCTATTTCAGTACTTCCCTCTGATTTCTTAGTTGTGAACTTCAGTGGATTCTGTTGCGAGTCTAATTGACTACCAACATAGGCAGCCCAAAAATAGACGTGACTGACATACTGAAGAAATTGGTGTAGCTGTAGGTACCATAGGAAACTGTTCGCAGATGAACTCAAGGCCAAGAAGCATGGATACAGATATATGCTCATAATATGGGAACACCAACACGCAGAGGACACCACAAATATTATTCTTTCTATGTTTTTGCATGTTTTGAGGATTTATCCATGCAAGTAGCAATTAGTGGATCCGGAAACAACAAAAACTAATGGAAGCTTACACTAATTCTATGCTCCCTCCACCCTGTTAGTTTAGACTGTTTAGTCCAATACGCAAAATGAGAATTCTTTTTTTAAAAACCATTTTTTACCGAAAAAATTAATTCTTTTTGCAAATTGAAAGAACTCATTCATATCTATTAATTGGTAAAGTTTGAACTTCTTTTGATAAGTATATAACTGTTAAAAAAAATTCTCGTTTTGCGTATTGGACTAAAATTAATTGGACTATGGGAGGATAATTAAAATCAAGCATCTCTTCGGTAGCTGAAGAAATTAGGGAAAGCAAGCATTGTTGGATAGAAGTGTTTAGAGAGAGATACAGGAGAGAAATCTGAGATGGATTGCTGGATCTATAGAAAACGAGGGTTTTCTCATTTCCTTTTAAGTTAATACAATTTAATCTCAAAATTAGTGTAAAATAAAGAATTGACTCCATTGTGTCCCCCTCCATGTCTAACTTGAGACGCACCTGTCCCCTTGTGTCCCTTGCATGTCCCATGCTTAAAAATAGTGAATATTAATTGGACACATGCCCTTGGTGTGTTCGACGCAGATACGAGAATCCATTGGTTGTTTTGGTGTTTCTTAAACGCAAAGTGTGCCTTTAAGAGTGAATTGTGCTTTTTCTTTCTAGATGCTGTACGTAAATGCTCAATTGTGACATAGTTAGTTCAAATCCTCTTAGAAGCAAATGCTTTGGATATTGGATTCTTGTGGCGACGATTGCTTGTGATACTCTCCTCCAATTGGCAATTGCACATATTTTGTGTGCACCATGCGGGAATATTTTTATGGAATGCCTATGTTACTAATATACACTTACCTTAGTAACCAGGCGTGGCCGATAAATTAGTTTTATTTTGAACTTTTCCCTAAACTAATAGTCAGTCTAGATTTATTTTGAACTTTTCCCTATACTAATAGTCAGTCTACTATTAAAGTTTTCTGTTGCTAGCTAATGTTTGAGGATTTCCCATTGTGATGTTGTGAGAGCTCTATAGTGAAATTTCCATCTTTTAGTCTGTAGTGCACAGCCGCACCTACATTTATGGACCTTTTGCTTTGGTCAAGGATTATGAGAATGGGGAGGATGGATGGGACTGTTGCTTTAACTGGTTGTGGGTGGTTTGGTGTGGTGTAGATGATGCGAAATTGATCTAGTTAGGAAAGGTTATGCCTTCTAATGTTATCTGTCCCTAGTTTGTGCGGTATCGTCGTGCAAATGTGATAGTGAAATGGGGTGAGCAATTCCTGTAGCTAAAGGTTGTGTTCTATGGTGGACATCCATAGGGCATTTAGCGAGCTCTATCTCCTTATTCCAAACCCCAATAGACAAACAAAGTAGAACTGTGGCCTAGCAGCAAGTGGCCGGTTTCAGTGCTGGTGAAGATGACGGACATCAGTGTTTTTCCACTTTAAATTTCCCTCTCTAGTAGGCAGCCATGAGGGTTTTGTACAATGTCAAACGATTGTTCAAGTATGGACATGTGTACCTTTACTTGTCAGCTTCCTCATCTGCTGGTCTGGAGGATTGAGGAAGAGACTGTCTGACAAGAGGGGTTCTTCTTATGAATAACAGTTTTTGGCGAGCAACAGTGGCAGATCCAGGAATTCCACACAGGGGGGTCACCTTTGAAAAAAAAAAAAAATCAGTCCAATATAACGAGAACATAAATTTTTTAAACATTCTTTGTTAGGCCAAAAAGTTCAAACTTAAAACATTAGTAGTAAAGATTTCATACACATTGTGCTTATGATGCTTGAAAAAAAAAGAACGTAAAGTCCTATTGTGCTTATAGTGACTACGAATCATGTAGTAAAATAATAATTGTGTCCCGCATGATTGTGATCTGATCTGTAATATTATAGGGCTTATTGAGAAGAGTATTCATCAACAGAGGTTGTTTTTTTGATTGGCAAAAATATATTAATCTTTGAAAACAAATTACAAAGATTAAACAGACCCGAGACTAAGAATGCCAAGGATCCAAAAGGGGAAAATAACAAGACACTACATGGATGGCAAGAAACCAGCCAAAGCAAAGAAAAACAACCCAGACAACCATGAACTCTTGATCCAGAAACACAACTAGGAAGACCACAAAACCACCACAGAAGGCTACAACGCTACACCCTTAAAACCAGCTATGCTAAGAGAAAACCAGCAACATCAAAACCTGATCTAAGAATCAAAAAACCCAAACAGCCCAAAAGCCACTGGCAACGGGATCAGCACCAAAGAACTTCCGCAAACAACCAGAAACAAATCAGAGCTCCACTGAAATGGAGGCACCTTCCTCCAATTCATCAAGAGCTTCAATTTCCTTCTCAGAAATTTCAACTCCCTCCAATTCTAAATATTTCTTTATATTATAGCCATAGTTTTGAATAGCTGGTTCGTCTCGAGATTTGGAGGCTCCGATACCGATACGTACCGTACCGTATCGGCCGATACGCCAAAAAAGTTAAAAAATTCACAACCGCTACACCCGATTTCCGCGACGTATCGCTGATACGTCCCGATACCGCTATTTAAAACTATGATTATAGCCTTCCCTTCCAAAATATTTTATCCCGCACAGAGCACCCAACTCCATATTCTTACGAGCTTGCTTGATTAACCTCAAATTCTTGATCCGAATGTCGCAACTATCTACGTCTTGATTTGTTCCGGAGTTTGTTGATGCTATAATTTCTTCCTCCAACCTTCCCTCCATTCTACTAACTTCCTCTTGAGTCATATAATTGGGCCCATCGATACTTCCTTTCTTCAAGCTCTATTTCAATCTCCTCGATTTGTTCTCATTATGATCCCGGCTAAACGTCCTAGAGAACAATGCAGCTTTCAAAGGATTTTTAGTCCAAAGAGGATTCCTACATTTACCTTTAACGATTTGACGTCTCTTTTTCTGGCGCATGTGAACCACAAACTTAATTAGAGGGTCAGTCGAGACAAGATCGGAGTCATCAATGTCATAATCCACCATTGTCATATTAGCTTTCGAACTTGAATCAACAGAGTTATCTTGATATTTATTTCATACTATTAAAATGTTATTGCATTTTTGATACCTATCGATGTCAGATCAAGGTAATCTTCTAAATAAATGCTCTTCTTAACGTACCCTACAAGATGTACAATTCAGATCACTGGCATAACAGGCACACAATTATCTAATTTTTCTTCAAAATTCACTTGGTACTCGGTCCTAAATTCTAAATGGAAATTTGAGAGGTTCGATCGAGTATGTGTAATTATCCAATTGACCTGATTTTTTACAAGACCAATCGAAGAATTATTTTAAAGTTATTGAACTACTCGGATGTTTTATTAACCGGGAAAAAGAAGTTAAATTCCAGGGGGGTCACGTGGCCCCCCTGTGTCCAATGTATATTCGCCACTGGTGAGCAACTGATGAGGGCAAGGGATAGCATTCTTGCCAGTGAGAATTTGAACTCGAGGGAAGTTTCTGATGGATTGGTAGTGTATTTGTAAGGGTGCTGGTTAAGCATTGAATAATTTGTTGTTCCATTGTATGGCGGCCACGAAATGCTTGGATTGGTGAAGTACCTTTCTGCATAAAATATGCTCAAGGAGGGGTAACTACTTTTTTCATCATGTTGTGCATTTGGTGAGAGTGGGTTCGTAGATTTTTTGGGATCTCGAAAGATACGTAAACGAGTCTTGTTTTCGGTTTTGATGAACTTTTTTCTGTACTTCGTTGTTGAAGGGTATGCCTGCGCTTCTTTGATTCAATTAATCTCTTGATAACAGGAATGCCCTCTAAATTCTTTATGTTTGTTGTGCACAAAGACGTACTCGTTGGCCAAGTGTGACTTGCATTGTGAGAATGCCTGCGATTGCTACCATTAAGAGATTACACCAGTAGTTGCTTTTTAGATTATGTTTTTTATTTTTCCCCAAATACTCACGTGTTCAAGAAATATGAACTCATTCGTATGAGAGTTCTGATTTCAGTCCGACATGTTTGTTCAGTGCTGCTTCGAAAAGCAATGGGCTCAACTTTATTTACTGTTCAGCAATAGGTGGCCTTTGCTGCCGGTCGTCCTTCTGGCTTGTTGGCTAATTGATTTGAAATTAAACCACAGGTCTTGGGTTCAAGGATTGGTACCATCAAGCCAAAAAAAAATAAAAAATGGGTGGCCTTTGCTGGTATCTAAGTAGCAAGGATGTGGACATGGGTATGGGTATGGGTATGGAGACAGGACATGATATTGTTAGGAAAGTCATGATATGAGGATCACCGAAAGAGATTTTAATTTAACAAAAATTGATCACCAAAAGATAGGTTATTTATGTAGTTAAATAAGTTAATACATATTTAAGGGAAGAAAAGTATTGGTATTCATATAACTTATAAAAAAAAAAAGGCATTGATATTTCTGTGAACATTTGGTGTTCCATGGATAGCATGTTTTTATTTTTTGGTCATACGCCTAAATCGTAGATTGAATAAGCGTATCAGTAAATGGTTTATATTTTTCAAAATTTAATGGCTTTAGAAGCTTAAATAAACAGGTTAAGTGGGAAATAATACTCTTCTTGAGCGGGGCTTGAAAATATCGTGTCAAGCCCGTTTATTTAATTCGACTGAGTGAATTCCGTAATTATGCTTGGCCCGAACCTTGTCAGGCCCCATAAAATGTGAAACCCAATTGAATGGGCTTGATGTTAGATCCCTGAGTCCATCCTGTATGTTAGCAGCCTAGGAAATTGAATTGGACCCAGTAAATCAGATGTACAAAGACCACATTAATGCAGTTTAATGGAAAGCATGTGAAACATTTGGATAAAAACAGCAGGCAGTGGTGAAGCACTAAAAGCTCTTCATCGTGTTGGGACTTGTAGCCCTTAGGTGGTAGTC
This sequence comes from Vaccinium darrowii, assembly GCA_020921065.1. Taxonomy (NCBI): domain Eukaryota; kingdom Viridiplantae; phylum Streptophyta; class Magnoliopsida; order Ericales; family Ericaceae; genus Vaccinium; species Vaccinium darrowii. The sequence goes on from CM037155.1 coordinate 13,905,776, forward strand.
CTACATCTCAATGCAGCAGCCTATGCCATTCCCATCCGGTGACCGCCTCTTCTCAGCTGCTAGGTCAAAAGCAATCAGCCAAAATTATGCATCTGTGGTGAGTCAGCTTAAGAGATGCGTGTCCCATGCATACCTACCCAAGGATATAATAAAAAGTTTGGAAATGCACGGCTTTATTTTGTATTGTTTGCTCTATCATTGCACAAGTTTGAACCCTTTTGCTCCATAATTAATTTTTGATTCTTTGGTGCTTATGGCGTTTGTTTCATACCGTTGCATTTAGTGTATTTTTCTTTTGTTCAAAGTGGTAGCTCTTCTTTAAGCTGGTTAGTTGCGTACTTTGTATCCTGTTGTACTAATGAATTAGACACTGTATTGACTCATTTATTACAGGAGTGCCATTTTACTAGCCCTAAGTTGATCCAAGTAAAAGATAGAGCACTGGTTGCCAAGAACCGGATATTGGAAAAAATTTCTGGACTAAAAGTTCGTCGTGTGGGACGGAGTTTTGGGGGTCCTTCCACTAGTCTAGTGCCTGGACTTGTTTTATTTGCTTCTATTGCTGCTTTAGGTATTGGAAAGAAGAAGGCCTGAAGAAAATGAATGGCTCTGTGAGAAGATATTTATTCGTTGACAAAGGTTAACTTCTAGGGTTGCGGTGTTGAGTACAAATGTGTACATTTTTATTGAAGTTGAGACTAACTTTATGTAGTAAGGATCGTTTATCTGTCACCCAATATTCAGAAAATATTCAGAAGAAGAATACTTTGTGCTACTCAACTAGTTTGATATAGAATGCTTTTTTGGCTGCTATGGTTGACAGGCTGGTTCGGGACTGGTGAGCTCGTTTAAATGTTTGCTTTGCTACAAAAATTATGTTCTTTTTTGGTCGATGCTAATACAAAGAATTCACTTGTATCGTTTGCTCTCCCTCTCTTCCCTTGCCTTGTTTCTTTTGCATTTGGGAAACTTGCAGTGGCGACTCCAGGAATTCGAAAGGGGGGGTCATTCATAAACATCAAATACTTTACCAATCATAAATTTTTTTAAAAAAATCACAGTAATAGCAATTAAAAATCTTGCTCCAACAAAAGTCACGTTTAAAGGTCAACCTAATAAACAAAAAGATATATATCATCAAAAGGTATATATTAATACTCATTGTTTTCATTTTTCACCAAAAAAAAAGAAGCTATACGAGCTTTTACAATTGCCCACGACGCGGTCTCATATTCTGAAATCGTTGCATAATGATTTCTAGGTCAACACTGTCAAACAACGGAAAATGGTATCTGTTATCTTTAACAAGTTTGTGCTATTCAAACAACGGAAACGGGAAATAAATAAATAATAAAAAAAAAATTTGTTCCCACTGCCCGAAGTAAAACTGAAAATGGTATACCATTACCATGTATGTGTATCCTTGAAAAATTAAGAGAGCTGCAGTGCTGCACTTTGATTTACCATACAAGCTACTCGATCCATAAAAGGAATTCAACCATACAAGCTACTCGATCCGTCTGGGAACTGGGGACTGCACTTTGATTTCTCTGCCTTTCTCGTTTTCTTTTTTTCCCTTTTCTCGTTTTTTTTCTTTGGCTTCCTTTGTAAGCTGAAACTTTTTGGAAGGTGGGGGTGGGGTTTGTTGGGAAATTGTGTAACTTTGTAAGCCGTAACTTTTCGGAAGGGGGGTGGGGTTTGTTGGGAAATAATCTAGTGGGTTCAACCCCAAAAATGGGGGGTTCAAATATGGAATTTAAAATTTTTTTAGTATAGTAATAGTAAATTTTTTTTTTCCGCGGGGTCGGCTGACCCCCCTCCTTCAAGTGTGCCGGCGCCCCTGGAAACTTGTCCATTTATTAGTTGTTACTAGCATTTGCTGGCAATTGAAAAAATGCTCAATTGGTTAAGCATCTAACATTGCTGGATGGCTCGTACCACCTGCCAATGTAATGAACGAGTTTCTTGTATACCATTCGAAGCAGGGATGTGACTTTAAATTGTTTAAGATGATCTATGGAGGGTGACAATATTATCTTTGTTTATTCTACACCATTCAACTTTTCCTTAAACATTTTGACTTGAAAGAACTAAGTACCTCATATGAGGTTGCTAGTCTTGAAAGGTTGAGGGGAAAAAATGGCATGGTGATCCCAGACCTTCGAAATAAGTATTCTCTCGATGTAAAAGTTTCTTCATCGCTTGCAAATCCTTTTTGACATTTGTTCATTCCAATATGCTTTTCACCCGTGGGCTCTATTTGAGTCAAGGATTTGAGGACGCTAATGGAAAAGCAAAAGCAAAAGCAAAAGCAAAAATAGGATCCAATCATGCACAACCATTTGATCGTTCTACTTGTTTTCTTTTTCTCTTCCTTTCATCATGCTTTATCCAAATAGCATCCTAGTTACCTGGAAATAATGTGATGCTGATGGAGTATTTTACTAAGCCTTTTACCACCAAAAACTTGTGTGGGTTCTATGGACTTTTTGGCAAATCCCTCGAATTTTGTGGTGGGATGAAGTTTCTCAGAATGGAATTGTTTGGACTTTGCAGAGGCTTTAGGGCTGCAACAAAAACCGAAAGAACCACAACCACTAATTTTGTCCGTAAGAAATTTGAGAATTGCGGGACACTATTTTGTTCGGTCCATGGTGTTTTGCTATGAAACTGTGGATTATCGAACTGCCTTGAAGTGTGTATATACGATTATATGTGTTATGAAAATTGGTATATCTCAAGTAGGCTGGGTCTTTTTTTTTTTTTTTTTAAACTTAAAAAAAAAAGTAGGCCGTTTGTTTAATGTTAATTCTAAAAAGAGGTAATTAAATAATCATCCGTTTTTTGGATGCTATTTAGATTTTCATCCCCCTTGTTTTACGGAGTTATGTTTTCATCCTCTCAAAGTGTAAATTTTCTATCTTACCCTTTTAATGAGATATCCATATGTATGTATATATTGTCATCCTAAATTAGTGGGATTGGATATATCTTCAAAAATTTTAAACATTCAAAGCAACCAAAATCCCATTAATTTGGTTTCCATCTTAAACAAATGAAATTTGAAACAAAAAAAAAATTCAAAAAGCCATCATAATTCAAACAGATGAAATTTGAAAATTATGAATTTTAAACGCATCACTAAATATGGGATATTGTTATAACGTATCAAAATGGTAGAGATCATTACACAGTAATCATGGTAAAAAACTTAAAAATATGTAAGTATATATCATAGTAAAAACCAAATAATATGTAAGTTAGAATGTGTCTTACGAATGGTCATAGTAATCATGGTAAAAATATGTAATATGTAAGTATCATGGTAAAAACTGAATAGTATGTAATTTACAGGGTGTTTTACGAACGGTCACGGTAAAAAATGTAGACTCAAGTCATTTTTTATTAGTAATCATGGTAAACATTTTCATGGTAAAATACATTGTAAAAGTCAATTAAAATTTCGAAATATGAAAAATTGTCATGGTAAATATTTTTGGAACTTTGATCATGGTAAAAATTGTATGTCCAGAACATTTTCCAATAATCATGGTAAACCTACTACTAATAAACATGGTAATCTTTGTGCATTTAACTCTTCAGCCGAGTCTGTCATCAAATCCATTGCTGCCGCTATCAATTTCCCGACGATTGGAATACCCACCACACTTGCCTTGAATCCAATCCTCCTTCTTAGGTCATGCCCAACCGGACCCACAAAGTACCCAATGTCGATGCTCTGGATATGAATTCAATTGAGTTGTTTTCAAATTCAGACCCATACCAATTTGATTTCCTCGTCGATCTTCTAGTAGGCGGCGATGAGTTCATTTTGGATTAGAATCACCGGCGACAGCGGAGGAGAAGACGTCATAAGATTGGAACCATCAAAGGTGAATCCCGATTTGGGATTCTGACCGATGAAGTTTTCGGACCACGACAATAGAATCATAAGTTGGGTTCTTCGGTCTTTCACAATCATTACCCAAAATAGGATAAACCCCATTAATTGTTTACTTCAGATCCATACCAAGCACCAGGAACAATGAATCCAAAGTGTTTAGAAGGTCCAATACGTGCTTCAACCGATTACTCTACATGCAAAGAAACACCAAATAAGAAAAAATATGAATCTCTGAAATTGCAGTTAAATTGAGACCACTTTTATACAAAGGAAATGAATATGACGCAACAAAAATGACAACCTTTTCTTTTTGAAGTGCCTGAAGCTCTCTCTACAATTCTTCATACTCTCTTAAGGAGAAATCTGTTTCGTCCTAATTAAAGGTGGACGATTTGAGACGCTGTAGTTGGGATGGTGGAAGAAAGATTTCTGACGTTACTTTGGTAGGGTGTGATTTTGAAGAAAATTGGTAAAGCGTAATGTTAGGGATTGGGTTTTATCCCAAATCCCTTAATTACAGGGGAGGACCTCCAAATATTGAAATTGGTCCACTTTTCCTGGCTCCTATATGCAACATTCGTTTTAGTCCTCAGTCTCGAAATATATATATAAAGGGCAATATTGGGTTTATTTAAATTTCGGGATGGAAACATAACGTCAAAAAAGGCATAGGATGAAACCATAATTTCAAGGTGGTTGGAGGATGATTATTTAAGTGACCCTTCTAAAAATGGAGAAGTTGAGGAAGCTTCAGTGTTGTGCTAAACTTGTGATTTTATTGACTTATTCGGTAATGGGTTGGTGTCGACATTATGCTTTGGCTATTCAACAAATCTCTAGAACTCTGAATGGTGCAGTATAGTACTCCCTCCGTTCCAAAATAAGTGTCCCATACTCTTCTCTTGCTATTTTTCAAATCAAAAAATTAAGTACTTTCGTGTATCGTGTTTTGAATTTTTTTGCACATAATTAATTTTTTGATTCGGTGTGAAAAAGTTTGAAAAACAATATACGGAAGTACTTAATTTTTTTATTTAAAAAATGACATGACTTTTCTTTGTGGACACTTATTTTGGAACGGAGGGAGTAGTTGATTTGTTATACCATCGTGTTTTGCCGATTCAATCAACTGTTTTAAGTATCAAGATGGACCACATTTCTCATTTTGGCAATATAAATCAGAGGGGATGAATGTCTTTATTTTTGGCTTGGATTTAACCCCTTTGTGCTAATGCCATGAATGTGTTTATTAGCATGTAATTGTGAGTCCCAGATTGATTCGGTTCAGTCTGTGGAACTTTTGATCCGGACACAGTCCTTAATTTTTGGAACTGTAACAGTTCAATCCTCGGGTTTTTAGAAACCACACCAACCCAAACCGTGTGCACCCACGAGATAATTAATGTTGATACGCATGGATAAATTGAACACAACTTTCTAGGAGTAAATTAAGTGAATCACTATGGATGTTATTGGACAACATGAATGCTGTACCTTTAGTGACAACACCCACCCTAGATCCGTTATTCATAGGGTAAAAATCACTTAGTTAGACCCTTTCATCTAGATCAAAAAAAAAAAAGTCCCTTTCATCTATCACTCTTCTACACATACACTCCCTCATCTTTAAAACCCATCAGCTACACCCCCTCATCTTTCAACCCGTATCACTTACTAGCCTTCCGTTACTACTCCGTCCAATTTTATAAAAGAACTTGTGTTTTTCCATCCCAATACAAAATTTTAACCCTCTTTTTCCCTCCATACATTCCCTCCTCCACCACTCCTCCCCTTATAAATGCCTCCTCTTTCTCCTCTCTCCTCCTATCAAAAGTACCCTATTTCCTCCTCCTCCTCCCACCTCCATTACTAGTCAGCACTACAGGAAAAAACACATTTGGTGACTAAGAATTTGGTCTCCAAAAGGCCCTATTTAGTCACCAAATGTCTACCGTGACCGATAATAATTTGGTCGCGTATCCCTGGTCACTGAAAGGTATTAGTGACTAAATTTGTACTGGTCGCAAAAACCATAACATTTAGTGAATAAAGTGTGGTCACAAATGCATCCTTTTGGTGACCAAATTTGTACTGGTCACTGATACGTAGTGGTCTCTAAATGATTCTTTCAGTGACCAAAAAGTTGGTTGATGATTTCATCTTTTAGTGACTAAGGTTTTGGTTGTAATTGTGATCTTTCGGTGACTAAGTGTTGGTCATTGTTTTCATTTGTATTGACTAAGGTTTTGGTCACTGAATGATTTTTCCAGTGACCAAAATTTGGTCATCGTTTTCATCTTTTTATGACCAAGGTTTTTACTCGCTGAATCATAGTGGTTGCCAAAGATGATTTTCCTTGAATAAATTATTTTGTCACCAAAAGTTTTCCATAATATTGTGTTCCCGGTAGCGGTCACCAAAAGATGCTTGTAGCTACTATATTTCATTCTCAATATTTTTATGATTACAAACCAAAAATGACAGCAAATACCAAATTAATCGCCATGATACTAACAAATACCAAATTTTAATGGTCATTCCAGCATCCTAATGTAATTCTGCATGATACTTATAAATAAGCAACAATGCATTAGTATCCCAATGTCATAACTGTCACCAAGCAAAACTAAAAACATACACCACAAGAAATTTTTCTTTTGAATAACCATCCAAAAAATGCATCCATATCCAAAATATATACGGAATAGCCATCATTCAAGCAAAAGGCGTCCATATCCAAAGTATATGCCAACTCTGCGAAGAAGTCCACGTTAATCTGTAAAGGCACAAATAAATACAATTAATACCAATAAAAGAGACAAATATACGTGCAAGTAGAATTCATCTTATCAATCCCATGGAACTAGTAGTACAAACTAAAAACTACACCAAAACAAAGTTCAACAAGTCTTAATCATTCCAATAAGTGTAGAACTATCTTGTTCATTTGCAACAACTGTGCATGTCCACATTCTATATCTTGTTCATTCACAATTGCTCCATTAATAAGTTGCCTTATGTCAAAGCAATGCTTAGTGTAAGGACCAAGTTTCGGATTCCTTTGTTTTGGCAATTCCGTTTGACAAAACACACATTTACATCGAGTTATAATTTTATTATTTAGAGTGTCTGTTTAGGTGTGGAAGGAAATCAATATGTAATTCTTTTTATTGCGGTCATTATTTTGATGTAATTCAAGAAACTTGCTCAAGCAACGTACGAGCTACACATCAAGCAAATGGGCTGCCTTTAGTAACTTGCTTGAGCAACTCTGAACCTACTCAAGCACATTTTGAAGCTTATAAATATAACGTTGGCTAGGATTTTGGGAGACAACTTGGCCATCACTCATATTTTCCACCTCCGAACATCTGTGGCGGCTAGGGTTTGTGAATCTCGAAGAACTTCAAAGATTGATTGATTCTCTAAGCCAACAAATAATCTTCGAGAGGATTTTACATCAACGTCATCATTTAGGTTAAGCCCTTTCTTAGAGTTCGAAAGGCAAAAGATTGGAAGGCTTGTGCGATTCAAGGCGTTGGCGATCAAGATCACTGGGTGCGGTGTACGTGTGACTCGGCAGGTGATACTTAGAACGTTGTGAGGATTTACTTTGTTTGGATAGGTATATCTGTAACTGCACAACGATTATAGTGATTTGATTCCTTCCCGTGGTTTTTACCCATTCAGGGGTTTTCCACGTGTATTGTGCGTTCATCTGTTTGATTGCTTATGTGATTTGTGCTGGGTAACTTATTGATTCGCATTCATACTATTAGGGTTGTTTATTTAACAGATTATTAAGAAACCCTGATTTTTCAATTGGTATCAAAGCTAGCTGCTCCTTCCGTTAGGATTTATTTTCCTAGAGCAGATCCATCATGAGTATGAATATGAATCACGTGTCTAGAAATTTGCCTATACTTGATGCTGATAATTTTGATTACTGGAAATCTAGAATAAAGGCTATAATGAGATCTGCAGGTGAAGAAATTTGGGATTCATGTATTGTGGGGTACACTCGGCCCATGATAACTGTAGAGGACAAACAGGTTAAAAAAACTCCAATCTGAGTTATCAGTCGCTGAAAAAGCATTACTTTAGGCTAACAACCGTGCACTTGATATTTTATTTTCTGCTGTTGATATTAATGAGCACAGGAAAATAGCTAACTGTGAAATAGCGAAAGAGGCATGGGACATTCTGGTTACTTGTCACGAGGGGACAGACGTGGTTAAGCAGTCTAAGCTGCAAAGGCTTACTACGGAGTTTGAGACCATCATAATGCAAGAGGAGGAGACATTCAATCATTTTTACTCCAAGCTCATCGCCATCGTCAATAGCTGCGAGCACTTGGGTGAGCCAATTCCTTCCTTTCGTATTATTAAGAAAATTTTACGTTCCTTACCTCCTAGATTTAAAACTCAAGTAACTATGCTGGAAGGTAAGAGAAAATTAAAAGAAAAATCTGTTCAAGAAATAGTTGGGATTCTCCAGACTTATGAGGTTGAGCTATTGCAATCTGAATCTGTTCAGCCTAAAGTAAAACATTCTGAGACTTCTATTGCTTTTAAAAGTACTCAGAAAAATAAGAAAGGTTCAGATAGTGATAGTGATGTCGATATTGAGGAGATGAAAGTTTTTTTCAAACAATTTAAAAATATTATGAAAAAGAAAAATGATAAAGAAAAAGGAGAGTTTTCTAAAAAAATTAAAAAGGAGGGAAAAGGACCACCTGAGGGACCACAGTGTTTTGAGTGTCATGGTTTTGGTCATTATGCCCTAGATTGTGCTAACAAAAAGAAAAAGAAGGTTTTTGTTGCTCAAACGTGGGATGATAGTGATTCTGATGAATCGAATGAAGAACAGGACGACAATGAAAATAATGATAAAAACTTTTTGGCTTTCGGAGTTTCCTTACATCCTCAGGGTCTTTCCGAATCGAGTGGTTCTGAGACAGATAATAGTGAGGCGGAAAGCTGTAATGACATGGATGAGATCAAAGAGGAGTACAGCAAACTTCATATTTTTAGTAAAAAATTGATGAAGGTGAATGATAAGCTTTCTGATAAGGTCAAGAGTTTAGAAGCTATTTTGAATGAACGCACTCAAGAAAGGGATGAGAGGAATAAAGAAATTGAGCTCCTTCTTGAGAAAAATAAGGACTTGACTAGTGCAAAGTCGAAGGAAAAATTAGAGGATGATACAAAGATAGGGACCCAAGTGTTGGATCATATTCTTTCCATCCAACGGCATCCTAGCGATCGTTCCGGGCTTGGTTATCATGCGACATCTTCAACTCCACCAATTGGGAAAGAAGGGACTAATCATAAAGATAAGAAGAAGAATGCTAATGGCGTATAGAACAAACTCAATTCTCCGACGCCAAAGAAGCAAACAACAACAGTGGCACATGGATATCCCAAACGCAAGGAGGTAAAAACTAAAGTTATTAATAATGCTAAGTCTCAAGTTTTTAATCCTGTTGTTAAATTCGTTCCTACTAGTCACTATTGTGGTATGATTGGCCATATTAGACCGAACTGTAGAAAGTTTCATGAATCATACACTTCACATGGTGCATATGTAGCTCATTCTTATGGTAATAATAATTTTGTACCCACTCGCCATCATTGTGGAATTAGAGGCCATATTCGTCCTTATTATTTTGCCCTTCATGGCTATCATAGGACTCCTCCCCGCTACCATAACCTGAATAATCATAGGGAGTTTTTTCAAGGGCCTAGACATAAAACCCATTCGCATGCTAATTTTACAAAGGTAAATCCAACACCCATGACCACTAAAAAGACTAGTGAAAAGGGCAAGACTAGACAGATATGGGTTCGTAAAATTGATTTCGTATCTCCGGTTGATGATGATCTTGACTCTCTAGATGACTATAGTTCACTTGGAGAGTTTGGCCTTGCCTTTTAAAGGCTAGGTTTGGTTCCATAAACTAGGTTTAATTGATCATGCATATCTTAATACCTAGATTTATGGAGTTTTATAGTTGTTTCACAGTTGTCTTATTTTAGTTGTCTTTGCGTTATTTTTTTTATAAAAAAAAATTCAAAAATATGTCTTGTATCAGTTGTTGTGTGGATTGAGCATGATAGTCTTTAGTGCGTAGTTGAATATCATTGGACTTTATGAACATGTTCATCCTTATTTTTATTGCACTTCTTTTTGGTATTCTCCCTGCAAGAACATTCGAATGCCAATAAACCATGAGTATCCGACATTCTGTACACTTATTCATGGCTATTATAGATGGTTGACAATTAGGGGTCTTGTTCTCATAAACTTGGTCTGTATCTTGAGATTTCTTTTTGAGATTGACCCGTGGTTAGAATTTCAAATGTGATGTTGAAATCCATCCACCACCATTTGTTTTTTGTCTCCATCTCCCCCTCTAGAATTGAGAGAATGAATGACTTGAGGAAAGGGCTGCCTATAGGACAAAAGTCCTAGTAGTGTGAAAGCCGCCGATGATAGTGCAAAATACAATAAAAAAAAATATATTTCCATCGGTGAGGTTATATAAAAAAATGAGAGTTTATGGAAAATGTGGTATTAGTATTGGACCACTTGCTTAGTAATCGGTTGCATTCGGCTCTATCCAGTCCAGACGGTCGCGTCAAACGGCAAGTGGGGTAAAAGAGAATACTTGGTAAAAAGAATAAAAAATAGAGGTTGAGGGGGAGCTCCACAAGTACTTATCAACAAAAAATCATTGAGGACCTAGCTTGGTTTGACTTCTTGAGGGGGAGTCATCTTGATACTCCTATTGTTCATGAGAATATGGGTCCTAAATTGAGCTAACCTGATATCTAGGCCATGGATGCGCACACACACACACACTTTCCTCACATGTCGTTGATCATGGCGTGTTGTATTTCTTCTGCCTTGCATGGTTTTATATCATCAAGTTGTGTCTTAAAGTATAGACATCTTGTTCATATCTCATCTCATGATATAATACTTGCGCTAAAACATTCTCATGCTCGTATCTTTAAAAAAAAATTAATCTTTTAGTATTTAATTTTATTATGTTTTATTGAGTTTCGCATGTTTTTCATTCTTTATTTCGCTTTTGAATTTAGCCGTCATATTATCTATGCTAATTTCCACGCTCCGTTTTATTTATTTTTTATTTGGCTGCTTCTCTTGGTCTTAAATTGTTCACATTTATTGCTTTATTATTTATCCTATTTGCCCTTTGTCATTCCATGTCAAAAAGGGGGAGAATGATGAAAGGGGGAGTAGGTTGCTTGTTATTCTAATATGTTTGGATGTTGAGTTTTGGTTGCAGGCTCTCTACTACTCGTTCATATAGGATAGATGTCTTTGTAGTGTGTTTTGTCATGGAAGTGCCAAAGGGGGAGATTGTAAGGACCAAGTTTCGGAGTCCTTTGTTTTGGCAATTCCGTTTGACAAAACACACATTTACATCGAGTTATAATTTTATTATTTAGAGTGTCTGTTTAGGTGTGGAAGGAAATCAATATGTAATTCTTTTTATTGCGGTCATTATTTTGATGTAATTCAAGAAACTTGCTCAAGCAACGTACGAGCTACACATCAAGCAAATGGGCTGCCTTTAGTAACTTGCTTGAGCAACTCTGAACCTACTCAAGCACATTTTGAAGCTTATAAATATAACGTTGGCTAGGATTTTGGGAGACAACTTGGCCAACACTCATATTTTCCACCTCCGAACATCTGTAGCGGCTAGGGTTTGTGAATCTTGAAGAACTTCAAAGATTGATTGATTCTCTAAGCCAACAAATAATCTTCGAGAGCATTTTACATCAACGTCATCGTTCTTTAGGTTAAGCCCTTTCTTAGAGTTCAAGATCACTGGGTGCGGTGTACGTGTGACTCGGCAGGTGATACTTAGAACGTTGTGAGGATTTACTTCATTTGGATAGGTATATCTGTAACTGCACAACGATTATAGTGATTTGATTCCTTCCCATGGTTTTTACCCATTCAGGGGTTTTCCATGTATATCGTGCGTTCATCTGTTTGATTGCTTATGTGATTTGTGCTGGGTAACTTATTGATTCGCATTCATACTATTAGGCTTTCAGTTTTTTTTTTTCTTCTTTCTATGATTACTTAAAGAGCCAAAGATGGGTGGGATGTAGTATGAAATTTTATATGTATGTTAGCTTTTGAGCTCAATGGAACTCTCAAATACTTCCAATTTTATGTGCAAATTGAAACTTTTTTTTTTTGTGAATTTCACACAATATGAAATGCGGTTTATGATGCGTTGGTCAATTTTTCTAGAGTATATGATGTTTTGGTCAATTTTTCTAGAGCATCTAAGAGAAGTTTTTTTTATCCCTCATTTTTACACCACGAATGTGCACTTTGTAACAAGTGTTTTAGAACACAAAATAGAGTAACTTTGCACTTATTCACACCGTAAATTTCCACCAAGAATACAATTTTAATAGTTATTTGATCTAAAAATAGTTTTATTGAACGAAAAGCATCTCTAGGAGTATGGATACAAAATGCCAAATGTGTTAAGCACCAAGCGTTCATGCTTTCACTTCGTTGTGTTGTTGACATTCCTGCCCAGAAAATATCTTTCACAAATGCACCAACCCACCGATGTCTCTCCTCGTACGATCCAAGTAACCAATCATTACTTTGAAGTTGGTACTTCTTAATGAAAAAGTCCCACCTTTTCTCAAACTCTTCTTTCGTCAATGAATCATAAACAGCTTGTTTCATGTGAAATTTGATTGATTTATACTCTTTGTACCCTTTTAGTTTTTCAGGAATCTTCTTCATGATATGCCACAAGCACCACCTATGTCGTGTATTAGGAAAAACAATCTCGGTTGCCTTTTTCATGGCTTTGTCTTGATCTGTAATTATTGCAATTGGAGGACAAGACATGCAAGCGAGCCACAATTTAAATAACCATACAAAAGACTCTGTGTCTTCATGCGAGATAAGTCCGCACCCTAATATTGTAGATTGTCCATGATGGTTCACCCCTACAAATGGAGCAAAGGGCATGTCATGCTTATTCACCAAATATGTGGTGTCAAATGTAACCACATCACCAAACTCTTTGACCGCAGCCCTACTTCTAGCATCAGCCCGAAATACATTTCTCAAGAGCCCCTTTTCATTTAAGTCCATGGTGTAGTAGAAGTCGGAATTGTCAGCTCTCATTTTCTCAAAGTAATTGTGCATTGCGGCCGCATCTCCTTCCTTGAGACGTAAACGACGGATTTTATCCATATAGTGTCTACAATCTTTCTCCAGATATTGAAGTTTCTTATGTCCCTTTCCCTCAACCACTAATGAGAAGAAACTCTTATTCATTCTGATACCAGCACTGTCATTTATTTCAAGCCTCCTTTGCACTTGAAAAATCGGGACTTGCTTGGGCTCATTCCATGGTTGTGGTCAATTACACAGGATCGCAATATCCATTGTCCATCACAATGTGTTAGGTTAAGCCCAGCTTTGCAACCCATTTTCGATTGTGGTCTCAATCTAACAGCGTTACTGGTTCTAATCCTTGGCTTTCCGGCACGCATACATGCAAATGTTAGGTACTTCATCTCACCATCCCCTCCCTTTTTGAAGCTTTTCTTTACTATGGAAAAACCCTTTTGCTTGGCGTAGGCCGCGTAATATTTATGAATCTCATCAACAGAGGTAAATCTCATTCCAACCTTAGGGTCTTCAATTTGTTCCATCACATGTTCTGAGTCCTCCAAGTCATTCTCAGTAGCATCTCTAATCTCTACACTCGAGTCACTTGATACTTCTTGTTCCATAATCCTTCGCAAAATTTTAAGGGTAGTAACAAGATTAAGAACTTAGAACAGAGAAAAGGAAAAACAAAAAATATTAACTTGTCTTGGCAACTAACAATCCAGAAATACAAAATTCGGACGGAATTTTGGTGAAAATCGCAATCCAAACTATTCCACACTGGTCCACGTGGACCACGTCACAAAAAGCACTAGCATCTCCGATGCACTACTTAAGTAATGTTTGCTAAAGTATACACGTAAAAACATGTAGGACCATATTTTGTGTTAAGAACTTAGAGCATCCCCAACAGTTTTCCTAAATTTTTCTCTAAAAAAAGTCATGAACAGTGCATATTTTTCATTTTACCAATTCACGTCTCCAACAATCCTCTCTATTACCTTCCCGATTTTTAATAAAATATGATATATGGGGTAAAAGTAAGAGAGAGAATAAAAATAAAAATAAAAAGTAATTTAGGGAGCATGGCTGAGTGATGGAGGGAGAGAGAGAAAGGATTAAAAAAATGGGTAGGGAGTGAATAGTGGCTCCCTAAATGGGGTGTGATTTAGGGAGCTACTGTAGACGTTGTTATTTTATTCAGCTGTTGAGGGAGTCTGTTGGAGCCTGTTTTGGGGGGTTGACTGAACAAAATAGAGATAGGGAGGGGTTTGAGTAATCTGTTGCACTTGCTTTTAGTTAGCTAGCTAATGAAGAATACGCTTTAATGAGTTACCTATATATATTCATTAACTTTAAATCTTTCATTTCTCTCTCTCTCTCTCTCTCTCTCTCTCTCTCTCGTCTTTTTCTTTCCTTAAGTCTCTCTCAAATTTAGGTAGTGACTTGGGGCACTTTAGGAAGTGAGTGGTGCCACCTAGGATTTTAAGGAGTCAATTTTTGTGCACTAGAGAGTTTTTTTTTAGTTTTTCTTAGGTAACTAGTTAGGTACTTTAAGATACTCTTTTAGGTAGTGCACTAGAGATGCCCTAAGCATCAGTTTTGAGGTTTAGTCTCGTTGGTAGATAAGTTTGCTTCCCATAATTGAGATTCGATTCTTTGAGTCAAGAGTGATTTCTTGTATTCCTATTCCCGGCCTAGATGATCAATTATTGACCAAACCAAAAAATTAGTCAAGGTGCGAGCAAACTGACTTAAATAGTTTAACGATTGGAAAAAAAAAAACATATGCACCAATCGTCTCATTTAAAGGAGTGTTCCGCTAAGAGTGTTTTTAGAATAAACTGATTTTGTCACAATTTTTTATGTAATGTATTCTGAAAATGACATGTCTCGATTTTTTTAAAAAAAATTGTTTTTTATTGATGAAACACCGCTAAGTGCCTTCCCACCAGACCAGAGCAACGCTACCCTGGCCTCCAATCCACTTTAATTATAGTTTTGGGGCCCATCATATTGTAAGTCGATGTAGGCTAACATTTTATGGCTACTCAAAACTTGCTAGGTGGCCATCTCAGTTTAACACATTAGCCCCTTGGTTAGAAGATCTCATCAACAATTAGCCCCTTGGTGTATACTAGGAAGACTACCGAATTTTCCCCTATATAAGTATAAACTAGACGACCTTTTCAACATTCTCCAAGGATGAAGACTTGAAAAGACGCAGGGTGAAATTGAAGATGTGGACAATTTTTATTTGGAAAAATTTCAAAAAATCCCCCAAACTTTGACCTAAATATCAAAAATACTCCCAAACTTTCAATTTTTTCAATCGTACTCCCAAACTTTCATTCCGTAATCAAAATTTCTCTCACCGTCTGCATCCGTCAGCTCACTAACGGGAATTGCTTACCTAGACACTAACGGACCCAAAAAAAACCGTTAAGTGGCCCAAAACGACGTCGTTTGGGGCCTTTTTTTAAAAAAAAAATCTTCTTCTTCCTCCCACCGTCGCCCCCCCTCCCCCTCTCTCTCTCTCCACCGTCACCCTTCTCTCTCTCTCTCTCTCTCCCTCCCACGATTTCATCATAACCCACACCGGGTTACACCATTTTTGGTCCAAAAAAATTCAGATGTACAAACTCCAAGATCGATTTTCTCACTACCCACTCGGTTTTGGCTTGATTTCAGTCCGTTGGTGAGCTCCCATGGTCGATTTGTGCGAGATAGGGCCACCCGCGGCCATATCGATCAGCAATGATGGCGAAAAAGGGGCGGAGGAGTCTACACCGCCGCTCAAAACGACGGTGGCAGCAGCAGCGGTCGACCCAAACACCCAAACCGGAGTGGTGGTGAGCGGTGGTGTCCGTGAAGACTCCGTGGTGCCTGGGAAAGCCACAATTTTGGCCAAGGGGGGCTAGATCTGGAACTGTTAATAGCGAAAAAGGTAAGAAACATGGTCAAGGGTTGATGGGTGTCGGCGGTGGTGGTGCTAGAGCTACGGTGGGTGATTTCTCGGGTGATTTTGGTGCTGATGGTGGTGGTTCAGGTGGTTGTGGGAGGAGGAAGGAAGAGATATTTTTTTATTTATTTAAAAAAAGGCCCAAAACGACGTCGTTTTGGGCCACTTAACGGTTTTTTGGGTCCGTTAGTGTCCAGGTAAGCAATTCTCATTAGTGAGCTGACGGATGCAGACGGTGGGAGCAATTTTGATTACGGAATGAAAGTTTGGGAGTATGATTGAAAAAATTGAAAGTTTGGGAGTATTTTTGATATTCAGGTCAAAGTTTGGGGGGTTTTTTGAAATTTTCCCTTTCCCAAATGTGGCATTCTACGTGGCACGCGAACCCCGTATTCCACGTGGCCGAGCCGTCCACCTAAGCAAATGCCGCATTTTGGATATGCGGCTGTGAACACCCCGCGTTGCGAAATGTCCACAAAATGGTTTTGGTTTTGGAAAAATGATTTGATTGATTGACTGGAGTCGCCACCCGGATTTGAGGACCGTACCCGAGAAACCTTTTTGAAAAATGACTTTTTTTCCCTTGGAATAGAAAATGTTTTACTGGCCTCGTGAAACGAGATTTCTCGGGTCCGGGAGCTAGGTTACGCAAGGGGAAGGAATTCAAAGCACCCCCCATGCCCGGCGAAATCACCGGTCTCTACTAAGTGTTTAAAGGATTTTGAAAATATTGTTTGAATGGACATTGTACACAAATTCATGTGAAAAGCACAACAAATGCATCAAGAAGATTAATGAGATATGGGTGAATGCTTGTGCAAAATGTTATGAGTGGGTGATTTATGTACAAAGGATGCTAAAATTTCACCAATTTGACCCCAAACTGCCTTAAGATGATCCAGGAATTGATCATAAGTACCAAACACATCACACCTGGATTGCAATCTGGGTGCCTGGATTAGGCAGATCCAGGCGCCTGGATTGAATACAGGCGCCTGGAAAGGGCCAATCCAGGCGCCTAGATGGCCTTCCAGACAGAAGCCTCAAAACCTCATTTTCCACTAGAAACACCAAGTGCAATACTTTTGACTAATTTGTACACATGCTAAATGATGTTTTGCAACACAGTAGCCGACATGAACCTCAAATTTAACTCAAATGCATATTGTGAACTTAAAAGAGACTTGATTTTGGATGATTTGATAATGAAATGCAATGCATAAAACATATCTCTGAACTGATGTTCTATATCCATGCATATGATATACTATCTAAGCAACTTATACTTGTAGCAAAAAGAAATGAAATGAGTCTATACTAATGAGAGCATGAAAATGCTTGTAATGGACCTTAACAATGTGGGCAATGCTTAAATAACATGAAGAATTTCCACAAACATATTGGATACTCAATGATCAGATTTCATGAATGATGTATGAATTTATGCGAGCATCTTTCTCTCATACACCCCTTTATTACATTTGGCTTTTGCCTTCAAAAGACTCCAAATATTCACTATTATGGAACTTTAAACATTGAATAAGTTTGAACAAGCATCAACGCATGCAAATAATATCACGAGGATTGACTAAAATGCAAAAGAAAGCAGAAAACATGGCCAAGGAAAGGGAATCCAGGTGCCTGCATGGAACAAGTCCAGGCGCCTGGACTCAATGCAGGCGCCTGGAAAGAGATGATCCAGGCGCCTGGATTGAGCACTGATGCACAAAACAGATTTATTTCTTGATTTATTTCAGACCTCTCCCAAATCCTCTACTAGTATTGATGACCAGTGAGTACCTAGTTGAGTTCCCCTCAGGGCCTACTAGAGCACATTGGTAGAAAACTACCTTTTTGGCTTGATCAAAGGACTTGAAATGAGTTTTAGAGTGGATTTTGTGGGCTTATAGCTACTGGACTTGGACTTTCAAAGCTATTGAGAGTTGGTTATAGTTGAATAATGGAGGTTTGATTGTGGAGGATGAAATATAGATGGTTAATGTGATATAAGGGTGGGTTTTGGGGTAGAAAATGAATGGAATTGGGAAGGATTGATGAAGGATGGAACTCCTGATGGAATTTCAGCAGAGTAACAGTAAGGGAGAGAAGGAGAATTTTCAGCCCTCTCAAATGGAGGGGGAGGGGTTGCTTAAATAGGCAAACAAGGGTTCATAGTGGGCCACTTGAACCCTTAGAAAGGTTGAGGGATCACCTAGGGGTAAATGTAGGGGTAATCATCTCTCTCACACCCTTCTCCAACTGATTCTGCAACAAAATCATCCAAGCTATCGTTCCCGCCCACTATCAACTTAAACTACACTCAACCTGGACTGATATCCAGGCGCCTGGATTGTGCAATTCCAGGCGCCTGGATTTGACCAATCCAGGTGCTTGAAAGAGCAATCCAGGTGCATGTGTTTTAAGGTTTTGGGCCATTCCAGGGGTTTCAAAGGGTATTTTGGTAAACTCATGGAAGATTATTGGTGATGGCCTCAAGCCTTACATGCTCTATATAGGCATTTTCATCCTCGAGGAAGTTCCGGAATTCCGAGGATCCGGATTGGGGTGTCTACAGCGGCATTAGGGTTTCGAATTTTGAATACCGCAGATCAGAGAAGCGTACTTCATTTCAATATTCTCCCACCAGAGCTCTGCGATTTCGGCGATTGGGCGAACTCGGGCAACTCCCACAACCGCCGCCAACGACGACTCTGCGACGGGGTCGCTGTCTACAGTACACGGTATCTCTCTCTCTCTCTCTCTCTCTCTCTCTCTCTCTCTCTCTCTCTCTCTGTGGGTTCCTCTGTAGTACAAAATCTAGTGCACTGTGATGGGTTCACACTTCACAGGTTTTACATCTATGGGTCACTTCACAGGTGTGTGTTGATTGGGGGTTTTTGTTAAACTAGCAAACCACCATACCACAATACATATGCGGCAAACCATAATACACGTGATGGTTCACAGGTTTTTGATTGGCCAGGAGGTGTTTGTCAGTAGCAAAAACCCCAATCAAAAGGCTACATGGAAGACCAACTCCCACCCCTTGCACAATTGAACCTCCTGGCCATTGGTTCAATTGACCAAACCAATGGTAAGACGCAATGGCTCAAACTCCATTTCTAGCCTATTTTGCTAGTTTCCAAAATAGAGTTGTGCCTAAATAGGACTCTCCATAAAAAGGAGTTTGTTTTGCAGGTTGGGAGGGATCTTAGCTAAAAAAATCAAGCATTTGAAACAGCTGGAACTAATTAGGCACAGAAATCGCACTATAATCTACAGTTGTTCAACATTGTAGGGATTCTAACCTATTAGGTTCCTTTTGATGAAGGCACAATTGTAGTGTGGTTTGAGCCATTGGTGTCTAATAGAAGGTAAAATAATGTTTATGTTCGAAGTGAAATCTTTTTTGCTTTGAACTCTTTTTTTGGTACATTTTTTATGGAATGATAGGAACGAGTGACTTCATCTTTATAGGGAAAATAGATGTATGTGTTCCCAAAGAGCAATTTGTTACACTATATGAGAATTCTTTCCTCTTCCATAATTGCTTTAGAAATTGGTATATTTTGCAGTTTTTAAGTGCATATTCTGGGCTGATTTGCTGTTGTTTACTGTAGGTTTTATATATGATGGAGCTCCAAGATTTACGCCAGGGGCCCATTGACGACACAGTCCTTGTGCTACAGCAAGGCCATCGCCCCCGTGCGGTTTGGCAAGTCAATGCAAGTGCCAATTCCCCTTTTTAGATTAAATATTGTGTTTCTGTGTACAAGTTTTAATAAGAATTCATAATTTCAGGGGAGGGGTCAACGCGAGTCTGATACGATCACCATTCGGCGTTGCGAACGGGAGTTGCGTTCATTGGATCCTCCCCCGTCGGCTCCTATTGTAGAGTTGGTTACACAGGCAAGGTTTGGTGGCCTACTTAACATGCAATACATGCAGTTAGATCTTGCGTTGTTGACAGCACTAGTGGAGCATTGGAGGCCAGAGACTCACACTTTCCATTTCACTTCGGCTGAGGCGACGGTGACGCTCCAAGATGTTGAAATAATAACCGGTCTCCCGGTCGATCGTAGATCGGTGACAGGGAGTACGGATTTGGATTGGGAGCAAATGGTGCGGGACCTATTGGGTCTCGAGCTTCGACATGCACCAGCGAGACGAGGGAACAAGGTAACACTGCAATGGTTGCGGGGACACTTTAATGGACAAGTTGAAGAGACAGATACGCAAGTTCAGATTGAGCAAAAGGCACGGGGATACATTATGCAGCTAAAAGGGGGTGTGTTAGTGCCCGATGAATCATCATCCCGCGTGCATTTAGCACAGACTTGTCAGAGCGAGTACAGGCGATGGGGAGGCAGGGGTTGACGTGCATTGTTGCCCAAGAGAAATTTCTAAGGAAGGAACCCCCGGTGCACGGTGTATGGAGTCCGCGTCGTGGAATTTAACTGCGAGTTAGGGGTGTCTGAAGTGGAGACACCAATGCATCCAACAAGCCCAGGTAAAGGGAATCACAAGCACACGGTCGAGTTGGTAGAGCGAAAGTGCACTTGCGGGAAGTTTCAGCAATGGAAAAAGTCGTGCTCGCACGTAATTGCAGTATGCATGAAATTGCGTGTTGATGTATTTTAATATTTCGACGACGTTTGGACGCTTGACTCAAACACTGCCATTTATGGGTCCCAACCATTTTTTCCCATTCATGACAGAGAGTATTGGCCGCCCAACGAAGGACCAACAATCTTACCTAACCAAGATTGGACACGGGGTCAAGGGTGTCCACAAATCAAACGATTCAGAAATGAGATGGACTGGATGGAGTCACAACCATCACAAACACGAACCTGCTCATTTTGTGGACAACAAGGGCATAACAGACGAACGTGTTCCCGAGTACGAGGACAACCATGAACTTCTCCAACGACCATGTAATTTCGTTTACTATATACTTGTGTTACATGTAATCAGGCTTATGAGTAGTTCTTATTATTACTTTGTATAAAGAAGTTTTTTTTTTCTTTTTTTGTACTACACTTTATCCGGATTTTAATTTATATATATATATATATATATATATATATATATATATAAGTAATTAGTATAACTTATATATTAAAAAAACTAATCAGTATAACTTAATAATTTATAAGTATAGGTAAAATTAGTGGAGTTTCCCAAATGATAAAATAAAAAATCTGCTAAAATCAATAAACATACTGATTTTACCAGCTCAATTGAATATGTGAAAGTGGTTGATCTAATTTTTCAAAATTTTCAAATTTTTATTCAAATTTTAGGAATTTGATTTCCGAACGAAAACTTTAAAGTTTGAACTGAAAAGAACTTCACATGTTCTTGAGGTACTTAATGATGATCAGCTGGACATTTAATTAACTAATCTTTGGTTTATTTACCAAATATACAACAAAACATCATTTGACATTGTAACATACTAGTATTATTTACTCCCCCACTTCTGTTCAACTACGACCAAACTATCATACTTGAAGAGTTCACAAAACTGGTTTTTAGGTATTGTTTGACAAATTTGAAATATTTTCATTGCACTTCGTAACTATAAATCTGAATTTCGACATCCTAACTATAAATCTGAATTTCGGTAGACTTATTATTTTTAATGTGCTCCATAAGATAGATGTTTTCGATCATCTAAATGATGGAGCCTATATGGTACTGTAGCAAATCAGTTATAACTCTGATCCCAGGCGGAGCTTTGTTTTACGAGGGGCAAATAAGTGTTGTCTTATTCTTATAAATTAGGCACTTATTGGAATGAAATTAATTTGATTTTCACACAAACGATGAAAATATAGATTTATAAGATCAATGGTTCGGAACGTTGGATCATAAAACAAGTATTGCAACGACTTTCATTTTAAAAACACATGAGAATTGTATTCATCTTGAAAACAAAAATTGCTGCACCCATAATTAATTGTACTCACTTTACACTTACCCTTTTTAATTTTTCATATTTTGTACAATAAAAAGTAGACTCCGATTATGAGTTTGAAACCTCATCTTGATGGCCATGTTGGCAACCATATCCTTATATATCTCCACCTTTTTTTGGTTTTCCTCTCCTTTTTCTTTTTGTGTGTGTGTGTATATATATATATATATGGGGCTGGTTCTAGGGACACAACAAAAAACACATAAAAAAACACAACATGGTTTGGAGCCCCACGCTGATAATCTGAGTCATTTAACTTGTTTAAAACATATTTTTAAGGATACCCGCAAAAGTTTAACTCATTCGGATATCGGTAAGTGCTCGATCCACACAATTCTAAGGACACCAGTTCCTGTCAAGTTTTTTGAAAAACTATTCGGATCAAGCACTTATCGATATTCAATTGGGCTGAATTTTTACATGATTTCCTATTTTATCGATTTAAACAAAGTGAACGGTTTAGATCATCACAATATATCCCGAAACAAAAGCGAGTGTTTTTTTATGTGTTTTTTGTTGTGTCCCTAGAACCGGCCCCTATATAAATATATATCCATGTACAAAATAAAAATATAAAGAAATCCTGTAAAAAAATAAAAATAAAATATATATATCCACGTTGGGTAGTCCCATATTCTCCACATTACATGGATGGCTTATAGCAAATGAACACTTTTTTCTTTCTTTTTTTTTTTCCTTTTTTTTACTTGTGTGAATTACACCACACATCGGGTATTTTTTATTTGCTAAGTCAAAATTAATGGCTCAACATGACCCATATATTTCAAATTTTTCTGTATGTATCCAAACCATTAATTCATGAATTGGGACCAAAACGTACAGTTCACCAGAATTTTTGTCAGCCCTAGTTATTGGTCACCACATATGATGATATAGAATTGAGAATGCTCACATGAGTATCAACAAATCCTGTTAAAAAATAAAAAATAAAAACAGGATCGTCCACTTGAGCTTCGAACACAGGTCTTAATTTATGAAATATAGTTGAGGGTAGTCAAGTCGTAGACCATTTCAAACAAAACCAAATGATATTACTAAAATTTGCAGCACACACATGACTAAAATGAAACATCTAATACAAATTGTCACACAAAATAAAACAAACAAATCTTCTACATTTCATCAGAATAATCAGATAGTTCTGGATCAGTTGCATATTCCTCATCATTCCAAATTGCTTTAATCAACTCCTTCCGATTACAACCATCCCTTTCAACCTCCTTCACAACATCGATAAATTTCTCCTGATGTGTAACCCGCTTTGTCATTGCCTTAATTTCCACCCGCAACCTTTCGCAAACATCATTGTGGAGACATTGCAACCTTCTTCCGTTCATCATTTGCACGGAACGCGCCTTAGGCACCTTCTGCATGTACTGCCGACACTTGACTTCCAACTTGTTGCACTCGACAAATAAGTTTGGCCACTCAAGTAAAGCAACTATATCTCTTGAGTAAGGTGTTTGGTTCCAGTCTAACATAAATACAAAATCTTCGTTCGCATCGTACTGCTCTTTCAGAGTCACAAAACATCGTCGACTATGCCGATCAAAAAAAGAAAGATCGTAGTTTAATTGAGGGTAGTTGCGATGGTCTTCACGCGGATCGACACCCACCGTTGGGCTGGTCTCCGTCTTGTGCATCCTACGAATTCTATTCCCCACCACAGTTCCGCGAAAACCCATCATTACATGAACAGGCAAAGCATCTCAGGATTTGGCTCGGTGGCGGGCAAGCCAAGCATCCAAGTGCGAAGGGGGTGCAAGAGCACTGTTGTCATTACTCATTTGTCTTTCGGGTTGTACTCAAGTGGAGCGAATATTGTTAGAAGGATGGGGAGGAAGACTCCAATGAACAAGCCTGCCATTGAATCTGATGTTCAAACCAACACGCTCTGCCTCTTCTTCTAATCTACGTCTACAAAATCGAATTCTTGCATCCGTTTCATTTGCATTTTCGTTGATACGAGAACGCTCTCTCTGTTCTAACTTTCTTCCACATGGAAAGTTAGGATCCATTTGGTATAAAAATTTGCGAAATACGCACACATATATATAGTGTCAACATTGTACGACACAAATGCGGCATAGTATCTACAGTACAATGCCGCATATGCCACATGCGGCATTGGGTCAAATACTGCATATCCAAAATGCGGCATTTGCTTAGGTGGACGGCTCAGCCACTTGGGATACGGGGTTCGCGTGCCATGTAGGATGCCGCATTTGGGAAATGCGGCATGGCATATTTTTAAAAATAGTTTGAGAAATGGTATATTTTGGTGAATTGTTTTTAAAATTGGTATATATCGGCCAAAAATCCGCTATTGTATATCAACTACTGCACAAGACTTAATTTACCATCAAGTAAGTTGAACATATAGATTCACGTAAGTCAAAATACTTCCGTGGAGGCTTCTAATAATGCATCAGTAATTATTCAAGGAAGGAGGGAGGCATTGTTATCGCTGCTACTGTCATGCTACTACTAATGATCTAATTTTGAAGAGGGGAGTGAGTGCTCGTCAGTTTGTTGCTGCGTTTGGTGATGCCTTGTTGCTGTGTTTGGTGATGCCTCTTGTTGCTATTTCATGGGAGGATGCTAGGATTAGACTGGTTACGAAAAAGAATAGTTCCTTGGAAGGAATCTTCGGCAGCCTATACATATGGGCAGTAGGGTTTTATTGGCAACACACACGACCACTGGCAGCCGCGGCGGCGGAAGCAAGAGAAGAACACGGCTGGAGCAAAACAAGTAGTAGTGCGCTTTATTATTTTTATTTCCTACAGATTTTAGTCGAATGCTCAATTTGTTTTAATCTATGAGCAGCTAAATTTTTAAACTAGTGTTGAGGATGAACCCCGTATATTTTATTGATTAGTTTTATGCATGTGATTTTCTCCAATATGTGTTTATCGTGTATTGTTCTCGGCTCATTAACTAATATGCATGAAAATCGGACATGGATTCAATCGGTATGAATGAGTTTTTTTCCATGATTTGATATCAATATATTAATCTTATTGCTTGATTTATCAAAGTCTACACTTAGGTACGAGATATCTACTGTGAGTTGTCTTTACGGATACAGTTGATGATTTTGGCTTAAACTTCGAAGCAGAGAGAGAACATATTTTTATTTAAAAAGAAAAGTGTTTAACATAATATTATCCACGGTGGTTAAGATTAGTTTCCAAAGTCATTTTGTAGAATTATAGGAAAAATCATTGCATAAGACTAATTGCTATATTTATGAATGTGAATTCTGAAACCTTAGTTATTTTCTCAACCGTTATTCTCTGCTATTTTTGCGTGTTAGTTTAATTATTTGTTTTGTCATTATTCTATTTTATTTTTAGTTTTCAAATCAACCACAACTTTTGGGTTTCGATCAATTTAAGTTTATTTAGTTTTCCTAGAAAATATTACAAGTCCCTGTGGGTTCGACTTCGAACGTGCACTGCTATACTTTAATATGATTTGTGCGCTTGCGAGTACAATAAAATTTCACAACACCTTTTAAGGGATCTTTTTCATTTTGGGTTGGCCTCTATATTGGGTGACTCCTTGTTCACCTTGTTATTAACCTTTGGGTCCCTAGTGGTGCATGATTGTCGCGGGGACGCTAGGATGGGGTGCCAACTTTGTTGGGATGTCATTCTGTGTAGTGATGCCTTCTCCTGGATCCCTATAATCTTTGTAATCCGTTTTCGAAGATTAATAAAATCTTTTTTTGCTATTAAAAAAAATTATAGATTCTAGAGGTCATTAACGAGCTTATTTTCTTAATGGTCAATTTCAACCGTTAAGATTTCATACTTTACTTATTCCATCATTTTTTGGGATCTTGACAACCACATGATTGGAAGAATTAATGCGTTCGGAGGCATTGAACTCTTATGGTGCACCACCCGAGTGCACCCTGAGGTTTTTAATTTTGCTAGCCTGAACCACTTCCCGATCACATGCAGCGGAGCCCACACGACTTTTGGTTATTTCTCTCTCTCTCTCTTCTCACTAGCGTTGAGTCCATTCGATGCATGAGACAAAAACAATCTGCTTTGGTATTTTTTTTCATCCTCGTATATTGAAGGGGGCACAATGTTAGTAATAAATATGAGTGAAAAAAAAAAAAAAGATGTCATCAACAAAAAACATCAATCCATGACTTTTACAAATTGTCAATCCTTAATTTTCAATGAAGAAATAAAAGAAAGTGACAAAAAAAAAAAAAGGTGATTACTTCTGTGCCTCCATGGATGCTTAATTAATATGGACAATTACAAGAACTTTTTGTTTTGTTGTTCTTTTTAAAATGTTAATCCTCAAACATATTTTGAAACCCACTCCCCTCTTGCTCATGAATCTCTCTCATTTATAAATTAAAAATTATAAAAAATTAGCATTGTGGGTTTGACGATTTTTGTAGGAAAAACAATTTCTATATGGTATGGATTGGTTGATGATTGGATATAGTTTGTAGTAGTACAACGGATTTGGAGAACTCGTAACCCAAGTCAATACATCTTTGTAGTGACCTCAATTGTAAACCCTCTATGATCTGTATTTGATATCAAAATCGTACAATTTGTCTGAAATGATGAGTAGATCATTTATTTAAAAAATCAAATTAATTGGATACTGGTAGCCGTATATTCATATTCCATTCATAAGGATGGCCAATATCATTTTAGAGAATATACTATAAGAGCATCACTAGTGGTATACTCAAACACAAAAATACTCAAAAATGAGTATTTTGATACACAAAAGA